>WNWK01006919.1:0-99847 GCA_009830355.1 Cherax destructor | reverse complement strand
ATATATATCTTTATTATGCACCCAATACCCATCCTGTGGGCGTGAGTCAATGTGTGAAGCGAGAGCTTTTCCACCAGGCCACGGGCACACAAATATAAATAACTCATTTTACCTTATTCCTAGTATATCCTAAAGAATATCAATTAGGACTTTTATTGACCTAAGGAAAGCTTTCGACACAGTAAACCACAGCATCCTATTCCACAAATTTGACCATTATGGTATAAGAGGTCATGAACTTGCATATTTCAAATCCTACCTTACTAATAAGTAAGTAAGTAAGTTTATTCAGGTATACACAAATACATTTACATACATTATCATACATAGCAGCATATGTGTAGAGAACCTAGGATAACCCAAAAAAGTCAGACAGAGTGACTTATTTCCATTGGGGTCCCTTAATAGGTATCAGTATGTCACCATTAAAGACACAACCTCCTCAACACGGCCACTTGATACTGGAGTACCACAGGAAGTGTCCTTGATCCCTGCTCTTCCTCTTATACATCAATGATCTTTCCAATGTATCACAACACCTGAAACTAATTTTCTTTGCTGACGACACGACTTATATCATCTCCCACCCAAATCTTGCCACGCTCAACGCCATTGTTAACGAGGAACTACTAAAAATATCTACATGGATGACAGCCAATAAACTTACACTCAACACTGATAAGACCTTCTATATTATGTTTGGTAACAGAGCAGGTGATGTACAATTAAACATTAAGATCGACAACACTCTTATTGCTAAACATAATGAGGGCAAATTCCTGGGCCTACACTTCGACAGCAACCTGAAATTCAGCACTCATATCCAACACATAAAAAAAGTGTCCAAAACTGTGGGGATCCTCTCTAAGATACGTTACTATGTACCACAATCAGCCCTACTCACACTATACTATTCACTCATCTATCCCTACCTCATATATGCCATTTGTGCTTGGGGATCAACAGCAATTACCCACCTAAAGCCAATAATAACCCAATAAAAAGCCGCAGTAAGAATTATCACGCAATCCAATGCTAGGCAACACCCCCACCCCCCACTCTTCAAAGACCTAAACTTACTGTTCAAAACATCCACACACCTCTGCAATCTACATCTACAGAACCATAAATTCTAATATTAACCCTGAACTAAAACACTTTCTTGTAAGTAAGTAAGTTTATTCAGGTATACACAAATACATTTACATACATAGTTGTGACAGAACCCATAGACATAATACCAGACACAAACATCTCTTTGACATTCCCCGTGTCCGACTACATCTATACAAAAATTCAATGCGCATAAAAGGGCCTAAAATCTGGAACTCCCTGCCTGAAAACTCTAGAACTGCAGACACAACCACCATTTTCAAAAGCACCGTTAAAATCATCTTATCTCCCTTACACACCCCACCAATAGCTAACCACATGAAAACTACTTTAACTTGCGTATATCCAAAGGAAAATACACTTATTGATATCTGTGACTCTCCTGAATTCAACTATTGATTCATTCTTATTAAGTTTAGTTAGTTTGATATCTTTATTATGCACCCCATACCCATCCTGTGGGCGGTAGTCAAAAGATTACAGAGGTACATAATGGGTCCAGGGACTGGACCTCAAAGTTTGATAGCTGAGCAAGTTACAAAGGTAATGAACTCAGATGGTCACAATCATGACAAGTTACAAAGGTATTTGCAGATTACAGAGGTATATATAGGGTCCAGAGACTGGGCCCCAAAGTTTTGATAGCTGAACAAGGTACAATGGTAATTAATTCACTAGTTACAAGGTAATGAATCATGTAAGTAAATTTACTTACGTCTGTACATGGTTGCACTCATGAACAAATTATAAAGCAATGATCAATCTATTAGTCTACACCCAGCCACAACTGTAATGAGTTATTGGTGCAAATTTTAATTGTTGGATCACACACACACACATATACATATACACATACACACGCATACATGTATATACATACACACATACACATACACACATGTACATACACACACACACACACGTGTCAATGCTTTATTTACAGGGAGCAAAGTCAGGGTATTTTTCCAGAATGGTCTGTAATATACCACTGTGGATAAAATACTTTGACATATCTTGAACATTTCTGAATGAGTAGTCTCTGAATTCATTAATTTTATCGCACTCCAGTACATAATGACGCAGGGTGTGACAATAATCCAATTGGCAAAGTTTACATCTTGTTTGGTCTACATCTGGTGGTGGTGATTTAACCTGCCAAAGATACTTGTAACCCAGCCGGAGGCGGGCGGTAGTGACATCCAAGAGTCTGCTTATTTTGTTGGATGCACCATAGACATGTGGCTCCTCCTGCATGATAGAATGATGATAGATGGACTGACTGGTGTCAAACTCCTGAGTCTTAAGTCAATAAAATTCAGTTGAAGTTCTTTTCGTATTATTGTTCTCAAACTGCTAACTGACAAGCCAAGATTGTAATCTATCCCCTCTTTGAAAGCATAAAACTTAGCCAATTTATCAGTTCTATCATGCATCTGAAGACCAATGTGAGATGGAATCCACAGCATGTGCACACTGACTCTACTATCCAGAATCCTACCATACCTGTGCCTGGCTTCTGACACGAGCATGCTACAAGTTATACTTGATGAGTTGAGAGCATTTATGGATGACAGAGAATCAGTTACAATTAGAGAGTTAACCTTAGATACATGGATGATAGAATGATAGAATGATGATAGATGGACTGACTGGTGTCAAACTCCTGAGTCTTAAGTCAATAAAATTCAGTTGAAGTTCTTTTCGTATTATTGTTCTCAAACTGCTAACTGACAAGCCAAGATTGTAATCTATCCCCTCTTTGAAAGCATAAAACTTAGCCAATTTATCAGTTCTATCATGCATCTGAAGACCAATGTGAGATGGAATCCACAGCATGTGCACACTGACTCTACTATCCAGAATCCTACCATACCTGTGCCTGGCTTCTGACACGAGCATGCTACAAGTTATACTTGATGAGTTGAGAGCATTTATGGATGACAGAGAATCAGTTACAATTAGAGAGTTAACCTTAGATACATGGACGCATTTGAGTGCAAGGAGTATGGCAAACAGTTCTGTCTGAAGGGTAGAGGCCCAGTTATTGATGCGTGCTCCAATTTCTTTAAGAGAGCCATCACTCTGTATGACAACAGCAGCACTACCAGCTGCACCAGTGGATTGGTGAACATAACCATCAACGTAAATGATTTGTGAGAGAGTGTGCTGTTTGGCTAAATTATCAATACAGTTTAAGGCATCATGTTTGGCTTCAAGGCGAAGCTTTGGTTGTGATTTAAGAAGTAGTTTGGGGGGAAATGGAGGGATGGTAGTTTGGAATGGGGTAATATTCCATGGAGCGGAGAAGTGCCGCTGTTGCCTTACTTGCCACAGATCATGTATCTGATTCATGCGGAGGTCGGTTCCAGTTTTTTCGATCCATCTGGAGGGATGTTCACCAGTGCTGAGGAAAGTTTGGAGGGCTTCTGTGCATGGGTTTGAATGGGCTTGCCTGAGCATATTAACCCCAATTAGGATATTTCTTTCAGTAACACGATCTCTGATGCTTGGAATATCAAGTTCTTTCTGCATATTTAAAATTTTGGCAGTACGAGGGCATCCTAAAATGATCCTCATTGCTTCGTTCTGCAGTTTTCCAGCCCTCCAAGCTTCCAGTCAGACACAAGAGCAAGTAGTGGGGCAGCATAATCAACTAATGATCTAATATAAGCAAGATACATCATTTTCACAATTTTAACATTAGCACCATACCTGGGGTGAAACCCTGCCACAACTCTAAGTGCTCTCATCCTTTCTTTGTATTGACGACAAAGTCTCGTTACAACAGGTCCAAGTAGTGGGACCTCAAAGCCTAGATACCTGTATCTGTTTACATATTCTAAAAGAGACCCATCATGCAACTGGATCTGGCGAACTGTGCCTCTCTGTCGAGGAGGACGCCTATTGAGTATCTTTGTTTTATCAGTAGAGATTATCAACCCCAGGTCCTGACACGAGGCTAGTACATGGTTAAGGATGTTTTGGGTGTTGGAGAATCCGGTGGTGTGAATCATTATATCATCAGCAAAACTGATCATATAATGATGGGGCTGGCTAGGCATAGCATTAAGTAAGGCATTAATTAGTCATTCTTATTAAGCTAGTCAAAAGTTTGCCTAAGACACTACAATATAGAAACTGTATCATGCCAAAACGAGACCATTTCTATTAATAGATAGACTAATTGTTAAGTTCTTAAATATTTTGAACTACCTCAATTTTGTAAATCTAGTTGATCACTACAATTACCTAACCTTAATACCAGTATGATCCATATCCTGTGTCAATATTGAGTAAGACCTAGTATTAGTCTGCCAGAAATGCCTAGGCATACCTAGGCATACTAGTGACCTTCTTATAATAAGTATTTTATAATATGTAGTAATACCATAAAATATGTAAACCCCACATCGTAATATTAACATAAATAAAGAATTTTATTTTTTAATTTTTTAATTTTAGTATAATAATAAGATATTATCTCTTTTATAGTATAATAATAAAGTTTTAAAAGGACTCCACTGGAAGTAAGTCACTTTGACTTTTTTGGATTATCCTGGGTTCTCTACACATATGTTGCTATGTATGATAATTGTAACTGTATTTGTGTATACCTGAATAAACTTACTTACTTACTAGGCTTTCATAACCCTTAACAACCCCAACAACAACAACAAGAGGAAGTTCTCATGCCTGTGTGGTTAAAACGTTTGTTTTGTTATTTTATTCAGTGTACAACAATGATGTGAGGTAATAAATATAAGGTTGGTTTACTTTAATGAATATAACAACCAATTCTACGTTAATTTACATAACTTACTCTATGAATAGCGTTTTTTTGTGAATATAATAGTATAAACGATAGTTAAGTTTATTTAGGTACAGGTACACAAATACAGGTGCCTAAATGTCGATGAAGGGCTCTTGATCCCATGAACTGGACTTATCCTCCCCTTCCATGGATCATACCTGAATGCCTCCCATATCTCTTGTACATGAATGTGTAGTGTGACCTAAGTGTAAGTAGAAATAGCAAGACGTACCTGAAATCTTACATGTTTATAAGACAGAAAAAAGACACCAGTAATCCTACCATCATGTAAAACAATTACAGGCTTTCGTTTTACACTCGCTTGGCAGGACGGTAGTATCTCCCTGGCCGGTTGCTGTCTACCAACCTACTACCTAGGATTTTGTGTTTATCCACGTTAATTCATAGTATGGAGCAGTCTGTGGTTGTGGGTATTGGGTTTACCTGGAGAGGGTTTCAGGGGTCAACGCCCCCACGGCTCAGTCTGAGACCAGGCCTCGTGGTAAATCAGGGTCTGATCCACCACATTATCACATTATCTGCCAACTAATATGGGACTCCATTATAGCATTGATTTCAGCATGGCAGTAACTAAGATGTACAATAGGTCCCCCCACTTACGACCTTAATGTGATCATGAAAATCATTCATTAATCAAGCATTAAGAACTCAAAACCTTTAGAAACCTATATTATAATCAGAAATGCATTCCTGAGTCATAATATTCTGTATTTAATTTCATATACTTGTTGAACAATGAAATTGAAAATATTGTATAATACTCACATGAGTCACCCTCTCTGCTTCCTCTTCCTTCTCCCTTCTATCCCCTTACCTTCTTTTCTCTCTTGTATTCCCTCCCTCCCTTCCACTCTCCCATTCACTTCCACTGCCTTTCCTATCACATCTAACACAACTAACACATCTGACATGCCAAGCCCATGATGATTCTCTTCAAATCACTTGTTCTCTCTAGGGTGGAATACTGCTGTACACTAACAGCCTCCTTCAAGGCGGGCGACATTGCTGACCTTGAGAGTGTACAAAGAACCTTCACGGCACACATAAGTAAGATAAGGCACTTAAATTACTGGGAATGGTTGAAGGTCCTTGATCTGTATTCCCTGGAATGCAGGTGAGAGAGATACATGATAATATACACTTGGAAGGTCCTGGAGGGATTGGTACCAAACCTTCACATGAAAATCACTCCCTATGAAAGCAAAAGACTCGGCAGGAGATGCAACATTTCCCCAATAAAAAGCAGGGGCGCCACGAGTACATTGAGAGACAACACAATAAGTGTCCGGGGCCCAAAACTGTTCAACTGCCTCCCAGCATACATAAAGGGGATTACCAATAGACCCCTGGCTGTTTTTAAGAAGGCACTGACAGGCACCTAAAGTCAGTACCTGACCAACTGGGCTGTGGTTCATACGTCAGTTTGCATGCAGCCAGCAGTAACAGCCTGGTTGATCAGACCCTGATCCACCATGAGGCCTGGTCTCAGACCAAGCCATGGGGGCGTTGACCCCCAAAACCCTCTCCAGGTAAACATATGCTCTCCACCATCTCACTGATAACAGCGAAAGCTTAAGGTGTCTGGGCACATGGCATATCGTGTTGGAGAAGGAGAGGTGAGGATATTGCATGGGGAGGTTGGGTTAAGTACAGTTGGCCAAACTGGGGATGTAGAGGAGAGAAAGGGAGTCACTTGTCCTTTCCTTTTCCATGGTCACCAGCCTGGGGCCAAGGCCTTCCATTACCCAGGCTCTCGGAAACCACTCGCCTCCCTAGGTAACTACCCATCCCTCAGTTCTTAACCCTCAGTCACCAGGCTTGGGCCAGGTTCTCCACCTCCTCCTCAGGCTCTCTGGGAACCCACCTTCTGAGAGAAACCACTCCCTGGTACTTGCCCCTCATTCACCAGCCAGGAACTGGGGCTTTTCCATTCCTAGGTTCTAACAACCCACCCACTTCCCAGACTCAACCTTCCCCACCTTCCTTGGCCACCAGCCAAATGCCAGAGCTTTACCCCCGAGGCTACCTACTCACCTCAGTGGCATATCAGCCACCCCCAGTCTCGTCCTATGTCCTCCCCATCTGTCACCCACTGACATACTAGACAACAGTGTGCAGTAAATTAAAAATCTACAATTCTTTACTAATCCATGCCAAATGGTGTGAGCTTTATATATCCATGTAATGAACATACACAATGCATGAATTCATTTGGTTACAAAAAGAGAGAGAAGTATTTATTTAAAATAATTTGTTTGAATATTTGCAATACAGCTTCTCCTCACTTAATGACTTACTCGTTTACCGACGACTCGGACTTACTGTTTATAGGTGTTTTGGTTGTTTTTTGTTTAATGTATTTAGGTTGCTTTGATTAAGTTAGATTAGATAAGGTAAGGCATTATTGGTTTGGGGCATTTTTGTTATGGAACTACAAAGATGTTTTGAATGACATTTGTTTTTGGTACCTCTTCAAGAGACAATAAGGAATTAAAGTAGAACTAATAATCAAAGCCAAAGCACCTCATCTAATTAACATGTAGTTACCAGGCACTTCTTTATTTGCAGGACACTAATATTCTTTATGATAACAGTATTAATACTATGTTGTATTTTTCAGATGGAAGAAAGTGAAATGGATGAGAATTTTTTGAACAATCATGTAACTTGGAATGAGAATTTAGAAAAAAGAGAAATAAGTAATTTTAAGCTTGACACTGACTTGTCAAAGATAAACAAGTGCATTGGAGCAACTCAGAATGATGTTGCTGGATACCAAGAAAAGGATGAACCCAAGATGATGGATAATACTCAGGAGAAAAATATATTTGAAGCTACTGAATGTATTCAGAAAAATTCAGTAAGTTCTAGCACCCATTTCAGGAAAAATTATCCAGAGGTAAATGAAGATCATGGAAATTATTGTGCTGAAAGACATGGAGTCGAGCCTGTGTGTGAATCAATTTCTATCCATCCAGATCCAGAGTTACTGAACCTACCTTTACAGTTTAAGCATGAAATTGATGATAGTGAATTTTTATATGATGTAATTAATGTTTCACCTGATTCTGTAATTAAAGCTCTTCGACCTATTGTCAAAATCAAGGCTTTAGAGTCTCAGTCTATAATAAAAGTTATTCATCTCAAACAAGAGAAAGATGATATAAAGCCTGCTCACAAACTGATAGATACTAAACTTCAGAAAGAGTTAGTAAGTGTAAAATACAAGCATGAAGTGCATGATAGCCAAAGTAATTTTGAAAATAAATGTACACGGCCAAGACGGCAGCTTAGGTATAAGTGTGAGAATTGTGATCAAGGGTATTCACACGTGTGGACCTTAGAATCCCATAGTAGGATATGCAATAAAGTCAGTAATTTAAGAAAGACACGTTGCATATACCCGACATGTACAAAGGCATTCTTCCATAAGTTTCGAATGATGGAGCATTATGAAAGGGAGCACACTGATGAAGAAGGGCCAGAACTTAAAGCAAATCAAAATTTCATTAATCCTGAGTATATTTGTTGTAATTGTGAACGTATGTTTACTAATCTGTCAGTTTTGCACTATCATGAAGCACTTTGTGGTAAATCAGTCACTCTTAAGAGTACCAGTCAACTTGGCAGTGTAAATAAAATAAAGTGTATATATCCTTCCTGTAGGAAGCACTTTACTCAAAAGTCTATTATGAGGCGTCATGTGATGAAAGAGCACCCAAAAACAAAGGCAGTACTAGAGCCCATCCCAAACTATAGTTGCCATAATTGTTTGCATACTTTTACTTATTTGTCAAGTTTCTTAACACATGAAAAATCTTGTGGAAACCGAAGCAAAGTGAAGAAAACACCATGCATTCATCCACTTTGTAAAAGAGAGTTTTTCCATAAGTACAGACTTATTCAGCATGTTAAAGAAGAGCATCCTGACATGGAATATGTTGAACCTGCAAAGGTTACCAGTTTCAAGTGTCCAAAATGTGATCGAGAATATTCTCATGAACGAAGTCTGAAGTCTCATACACATACATGTGGTAAAAGAGGGAAATTAAGGAAAACACAGTGCATTCACTCTGCATGCACAAAGGAATTCTTCCACACATCCAGGATGATGGAGCACATTGCTAAAGATCATCCTGATATAGATGAACCCTATCCTAATAATATACATGGTTTCAAGTGCCAAAACTGTGATACAATGTATGGCCATTTGCAGAGCTTAAAGCGGCACATGGAATCTTGTGGTGTTGGAGGCAAGTTAAGAAAAACACAATGTATTCATCCATCATGTGAAAAAGTGTTTTTTCATATTTCATCTATGATGAAACACATGGAGAGTGATCATACAGATATGGAGGTTAATGTATTAGAGAAGCGTTTCACTTCTCTTACTGAATTCAAACTTTGGAAGGAGGATGAAGAGGTAAAGTCTTTTTCATATTTCAGCACAAGGCACAGTATAACATCTAATGATGGTAAAGCATACTTATGCTTTGTATGTCAGCACAGTGGACCAGACAGGTATTCAGATGCATCCAGTGATACAGGTAGAGTTTCCTCAAAAAAGTGGAGGAAAGGAAGAGTAAAATCTGGTATCACTTGCCCTGCAAGGATGCTAGTGAAGGAATGTCGTGATGGTTCTGTTTCAGTTAAGTATTTTAAAACTCATAACCATGATGTTAATAAGAATAATGTAATATATCCACCTCCTGCTAAAAGAGCTTTTAGAAAATATCATTTGTCAATGAGAGAAGCAAATAAGAACTCTGAAAATAATACTGTGAATGGTATTCATGAAAAAGTTAAAATAGATACTAGTGAGGATGCAATAGAAGTTAGTGTTAAGGATGAGATGGTAAGCGGAGAAATGATCGCTGAAGCAGTAATGGGAACTGGTTACTTTGATTATATGGTAAAACCCAACTGTGGCTATGTTCTTACTTTGGAAAAGGCAAATGAAACTGTGAGACTGTTTCAGCAGAGGACGTCGTCTCGTTTTGTCTGCTACAAGGTGCAGCGGAGTTTTGGAAGAGAGGGTAAGTAGCATCTCTCGTGAATAATATTCATCTATACTACAAAGACAGAAGTCATACACTACAACATTCGTTTTTAGTGTCCAAACATCCAACCATTTAGAGTCAGGTCAAAACAATCTACGCAGGAATGACAAACCATTTCACTGTAAAGATACTGTACTTGGAAAATTTAATGTATTCATGCTTTTCACTGTCTAGGTGAAGAAAATTCTTATTTAATGAAATTCTAATCTAGCAGTTAATCAGTCTTTATAATGATTGTTTACTTAATTGGAATTAAAGCCTATTGACTACTCAATGGGCCTATATGGCTGCATGTCACATTCACCACCAGTCAAGGATACTTCAATCCCTAAAATATATACACCTCAGTGTAACGGCTTGACAGAGCTCCTGGAGAGCGAAATGTTGCTACAATAAAATGCCACATTAGTTGCATTTGTGTCCTTTTACTTAACAAACAAAAACATATTTTATAAATCTTCAGAATGCATATACAATATAATTATTACATTTGTACATGGTTGTATGGTACAGTAATAATAGTAGTACAGTGGACCCCCGGCTAACGAATAAAATTCATTCCAGAAGCCTGCTCAAGTGCCATTACCGAATGAATTTACTTCCTTAAGAAATAATGTCACGTAGGTTAGTCTATTTCAGACCCCCAAAAATACTCTTCCACAAGCACTTACAATATTATACTTACATAATTGTATGATTTCCGGGGTGTTCGTTAGCCGGGGGTCCACTGTAGTAGTAGTTAGTAGTACAGTAGTTTAGAATAATTATAATAATAATAATATACAATAATAATAACAGTAATCTCCATGGGGAAGTGCAGCAGAATTCTTCCTCCGTAAGCCATGCGTGTTGTAAGAGGCGACTAAAATGCCAGGAGCAAGATGCTAGTAACCCCTTCTCCTGTATATACAGTGGACCCCCAGACTACGTCATTTTTTTCGTTCAAGAATGCTGTTCAAGTGCCATTACTGAACGAATTTATTCCCATAAGGAATAATGTAAATTAGATTAGTCCTTTTAGACCCCCAAAATTACACTTACAAAAGCACTTACAAAAATAAACTTACATAAAAGGGCGAGTTTGGAGACTATCGTAAACCGGGGGTCAACTGTACAGTGGTCCCTCGGTTTTCGTACATCTCCAAACTTGAACATTTATGTAAGTGTATTTTCGTAAGTGCTGTTGCAAGTGTATTTTTGGGGGTCTCAAATAGACTAACCTACGTGACATTATTTCTTAAGGAAGTAAATTTGTTCGGTAATGGCACTTGAGCAGCATTCTGGAACGAATTTTCGGCGAAAAACGAGGGACCACTGTATTACTAAATTTAAATAGAGAAACTTTCGTTTTTCTTTTTGGGCCACCCTGCCTTGGTGGGATACAGCCAGATTGTTGAAAGAAGAAGAAGAATACAACATTAATAATAAGAATAATAAAAATGACAATAATGATAGAGTGGGAGAGGCACTGTCAAGAAATTTGCTGAAAATAAGAAAATTTTTTGGAGTGAGATAAACAAGTTAAGAAAGCCT
Source organism: Cherax destructor (assembly GCA_009830355.1). NCBI lineage: Eukaryota > Metazoa > Arthropoda > Malacostraca > Decapoda > Parastacidae > Cherax > Cherax destructor. Next base: position 88,309 of record WNWK01006919.1, on the reverse strand, counting down.
AGGGAACGAATGGATTTGTCAGTTAAAAACAGAGTAGGGGGGTTAGTTGATGGTGAACTGGAGGTATTGAGTAGATGGCGGGAATATTTTGAGGAACTTTTAAATGTTCAAATTCAAATTCAAATTTAAATTCTTTATTTCAAGTAATATACAAGGTGGGGTGTACTTATAATTATACATTTTATGAAGTAGATATTACAAGATGGCCAATAATATGCCTAGGTATGCCTAGGCTTTTCAGGCAGTCTTATGATAGGTCTTACTCAATAGCGATACAATGATTATACAGATAGTAAGGTTAGGTAATTGTAGTGATTAACTAGGTTTACAAAATTGAGGTTTTGGAATTTAAATATTTAAGAATTTAACAATTAGTTTAAGAATTTAACAATTAGTTTATATATTAATGGTAAAGGTGATGTATTGGCATAATACAGTTTCTATATTGGAGTGTTTTAGGCAAACTTATGACTAGCTTAAGAATTATGAAGCAATAGTTGTATTAGAATTTTGGTTAGTCCTGTGCAAATTAAGGGGAATCACAGATATCAATAAGTGTATTTTGCTGTGGATATGTGCAAGATAAAGTAGTTTTCATGTGGTTAGCTACCGGTTGGGTGCGTAAGTGAGATAAGATGTTTTTTAACGGTGCTTTTGAAAATGGAGGTTGTGTCTGCAGTTCTAGAGTTTTCAGGCAGGGAGTTCCAGATTTTAGGCCCTTTTATGCGCATTGAATTTTTGTATAGATTTAGTCGGACATGGGGAATGTCAAAGAGATGTTTATGTCTGGTATTATGTCTATGGGTCCTGTCACAACTGTCAAGAAAGTGTTTTAGCTCAGGGTTAAAGTTGGAATTAATGGTTCTATAAATGTAGATAGCAGAGTAGTAAGTATGGATGTTCTGAACAGTGAGTAGGTTTAGGTCTGTGAAGAGTGGGGGGGGTGTGCTGCCTAGCGTTGGATTGCGTGATAATTCTTACTGTGGCTTTTTGTTGGGTTATTATTGGCTTTAGGTGGGTAATTGCTGTTGATCCCCATGCACAAATGGCATATGTGAGGTAGGGATAGATGAGTGAATAGTATAGTGTGAGTAGGGCTGATTGTGGTACATAATACCGTATCTTAGAGAGGATCCCCACAGTTTTGGACACTTTCTTTGTTATGTGTTGGATATGGGTGCTGAATTTCAGGCTGCTGTCAAGGTGAAGGCCCAGGAACTTGCCCTCATTATGTTTAGCAATAGGTGTAGTGTTGATCTTAATGTTTAATTGTGGATCACCTGCTCTGTTGCCAAACATAATATAGAAGGTCTTATCAGTGTTGAGTGTAAGTTTATTGGCTGTCATCCATGTTGATATTTTTATTAATTCGTCGTTAACAATGGTATTAACCCTTAAACTGTCCAAACATAGATCCATGTTTGCTTGCGTAGCACTCCAAACGTAGATCTACGTTTTTTTACATACTTTCTTATTGAGAATATCAAGGTCAGAGTGCTACGCACGCACATGTATATTTACTTTTTTTTTACATGCTTTCTTATGGAGAAAATCCAAGGTCAGAGCACTGCCCACAAAAACGTAGATCTACGTTTGGACAGTTTAAGGGTTAAGCGTGGCAAGGTTTGTGTGGGAGATGACATAAGTTGTGTCGTCACCAAAGAGTATTGGTTTCAGGTGTTGTGATACATTGGGAAGATCATTGATGTATAAGAGGAAGAGCAGGGGACCAAGGACACTTCCCTGCGGTACTCCGGTGTCTAGTGGTAGTGTCGTGGAGGATGTGTCTTTATTAGTGACATACTGATACCTATTAGTGAGGTAGGATTTGAAGTATGCTAGTGCATGACCTCTTATTCCATAGTGGTCAAGTTTGTGGAGTAGAATGCCATGGTTTACTGTGTCGAAAGCTTTCCTTAGGTCAATAAAAAGTCCTAATGGATATTCCTTATTTTCGAGTGCTGTGTAAAGCAGGTCTATCATTTTTACTATTGCATCGTTAGTGCTTTTATTTTTCCTGAAGCCAAATTGGCAGGGGTTGAGTATGCTTTGTGTCGTTATAAACGAGTATAATCTCTTGTGCACAAGTTTCTCGAAGATTTTGGATAGTAACAGTAGATTTGATATAGGCCTATAGTTGTTTACATCTGTGGGGTCACCACCTTTGTGTATTGGTGTAACCCTTGCTGTTTTGAGTAGTGTTGGGAAAGTGCTAGTTTCTAATGATTTGTTAAAAAGTAATGAAATAGGATATGAGAGGACATGAATGGCTCGTTTGTATATTAAGGGTGGAACTTGAGACAGATGCCCTGATTTATTTTTAAGTGACTTGATTATCATGGTGACATCAGTGGGTTCAGTAGTTGCACGATATAAGGAGGATGGGAAATTCCCATCTAGGTAATCACTTGCTTGGGCATTGGTATCTGGGATTTTACTGGCAAGATTTGATCCTATGGTTGAGAAGAAGTCATTTATCTTGTTTACTGTTGATGAAGAAAGGGAGGCGGTAATTTCATGCACTGGCCAGGGAGGTATAACATCTTTTAGAAGTGAAGAAGAGCAGGATGTGAGTGTGGGGGAGGTGCGTGAGGCATTACGTAGAATGAAAGAGGGTAAAGAAGCTGGAACTGACGGGATCATGACAGAATTTTAAAAGCAGGGGGGGATATAGTATTGGAGTGGTTGGTATTTTTGTTTAATAAATGTATGAAAGAGGGGAAGGTAGCTAGGGATTGGCAGAGAGCATGTATAGTTCCTTTATATAAAGGGAAGGGGGACAAAAGAGATTATAAAAATTATAGGGGAATAAGTTTACTGAGTACAGTGGACCCCCGAGTTTCGTAAACCCCGGAAATCGTACAATTATGTAAGTATAATATTGTAAGTGCTTGTGGAAGTGTATTTTTGGGGGTCTGAAATAGACTAACCTACGTGACATTTTTCCTTAAGGGAGTAAATTCGTTCGGTAATGGTGCTTGAGCAGACTTCAGGAGTGAAGTTTTTACGAAACTCGGGGGTCCACTGTATAGTACCAGGTAAAGTGTACGGTAGGGTTATTATTGAAAGAATTAGAGGTAAGGCAGAGAGTAGGATTGCAGTTGAGCAAGGAGGCTTTAGAGTGGGTAGGGGATGTGTAGATCAAGTGTTTACATTGAAGCATATATGTGAACAGTACAGTGGACCCTCGGTTAACGAATACCCCGGAAATCGTGCAATTATGTAAGTATAATTTTGTAAGTTCTTGTGGAAGTGTATTTTTGGGGGTCTGAAATAGACTAACCTACGTGAAATTTTTCCTTAAGGGAGTAAATTCGTTCGGTAATGGCACTTGAGCAGACTTCAGGAGAGAAGTTTTTACGAAACTCAGGGGTCCACTGTATTTAGATAAAGGTAGGGAAGTTTTGATTGCATTTATGGATTTAGAAAAGACATGATAGAGTGGATAGGGGAGCAATGTGGCAGATGTTGCAAGTGTGTGGAATAGGTAGTAAGTTACTAAATGCTGTAAAGAGTTTTTATGAGGATAGTGAGGCTCAGGGTAGGGTGTGTAGGAGAGGTAAAAGTAGGTCTTAGACAGGGATGTGTAATGTCACCATGGTTGTTTAATATATTTATAGATGGGGTTGTAAAAGAAGTAAATGCTAGGGTGTGGGGGAGAGGGGTGGGATTAAATTATGGAGAATCAAATACAAAATGGGAGTTGACACAGTTACTTTTTGCTGATGATATTGTGCTTATGGGAGATTCTAAAGAAAAGTTGCAAAGGTTAGTGGACGAGTTTGGGAGGGTGTATAAAGGTAGAAAGTTGAAAGAGAACATAGATAAGAGTAAGGTGATGAGGGTATCAAACGATTTAGATAAAGAAAAATTGGATATCACATTGGAGAGAGGGAGTATGGAAGTAGTGAATGTTTTCAGATATTTGGGAGTTGACTTGTCGGTGGATGGGTTTATGAAGGATGAGGTTAACCATAGAACTGATGAAGGAAAAAAGGTGAGTGGTGCGTTGAGGTATCTGTGGAGACAAAAAACGTTATCCATGGAGGCAAAGTAGGGAATGTACAAAAGTATAGTGGTACCAACACTCTTATATGGGTGTGAAGCATGGGTTGCAAATGCTGCAGCGAGGAGGCAGCTGAAGTCAGTGGAGATGTCCTGTCTAAGGGCAATGTGTGGTGTAAATATTATGCAGAGAATACTGAGTGTGGAAATTAGGAGGTGTGGAGTAACTAAAAGTATTAGCCAGAAGGCTGTTGGAGTATGAACAGGGTAATATTTTGTGAAGGGATTCAGGAAAACCGGTTAGCCGGACATGAGTCCTGGAAATGGGAAGTACAATGCCTGCACTTTAAAGGAGGGGTTTGGGATATTGGCAGTTTGGAGGGACTTCTAAACTGTCATATCTGAGCGATTCTGCAAAGACAGTGATTATGTATGAGTGAGGTGAAAGTGTTGAATGATGATGAAAATATTTTCTTTTTGGGGTTTTTCTTTCTTTTGGGGTCACCTAGCCTCGGTGGGAGATGACTGACGTGTTGAAAATAAAAAATAAAAAATAATGATGTAAAGTCATACATCAAATATACAGTTTTATTTCTAGTCACTAGTACTGGAACATGATTGATTGAGAGTATGTTGGGTGCTCACCCCATGATGTCATGTGCAAGTAATTTATAGTTATGAAAGAGAGAATGAGAACTGGAAATACAGCATTCTGTGTTTTCTATTCTTACCTCTTCTTTTACTATAGTACTAGTGACATTTCAAGCAAAAGTAGTATTAAATTTTTCTGTAGATAACCTCCATATAGAACCAAACACAACATGTTATCTGCTCTTTCATATATATCCACATATTAAGTTTACTACTACAGCTGCAACTTTCAGAATGGTGTGTTCTGAATCGTAAGATCTTGTGGCAGCATGAAGAGTTAAGGGAAAATACTCTACCAGAATTTGATGGTGTTCCCTACATAACTAATGGTACTAAAGTGCTGGAGTGTCAGTATGGTGTTTACAGAAGTACATACCAAAAGAAACATAACCATGAGAAAAGAAAGGTAATTACAAACTTTCTTATTTTTAAGTGGCAGAGCTGTTTAATTTCATTTTATGCAATACAGTTGTTGTTGTTGTTGTAGGTTCGCCGGTACATCCGGACCCTCGGTTTTCATTCACCTCCAAACTCGAACAATTATGTAAGTGTATTTTTGTAAGTGCTTTTGTAAGTGTATTTTTGGGGGTCTGAAACGACTAATCTAATTTACATTTGTCCTTATGGGAACAAATTCGTTCAGTAACGGCACTCGAACAACATGGAAAGAATTTTGAACAAAAACCGAGGGTCCACTGTATTTTGATTTAAGGGAACAAGTGCAGTGTTTTATTTGTTAACTGTAATTTTTGTATCTAATACTGTTTATTTTTTCTAGCTTTTCCATGCCTACTTAAATAGCCATCACATTAATCTTGAAAATATCTACCTAGCTAATAGTTTTATCTTGGAATACAGGTTACAAACTTGCACAACAGTACAATAGGTCATTCTGTATGATTACCACTTTATAAGTTTAAGATGTTAACTTTTCAGGCATTGTCTGGGCACATAGGGGTGTATGGTTCCTGTAGGGTGAAAACATTATTTTTTTACCTTTGGAAATTTTTTGGACAAATATATTATTGTCATCATTCTTTTATACTACATAATTTTGCATTCCATCTAAAAATAATTTAATATTTAATATCTCATCTTCAGCATCATAATGAATTCAGCAGTTTTTCAGTGCAATTTGATAAGGAGAGAGGAATTATTATTTTTTTTTTTAAACACATCGGCCATTTCCCACCAAGGCAGGGTAACCCAAAAAAGAAAGAAAAAAACTTTCATTATCATTCAACACTTTCACCATCATTCATACATAATCAGTGTCTTTGCAGAGGTGTTTGGATACGACAGTTTAGATGTCCCGCCAGACAGCCAATATCCCAAACTACTCCTTTAAAGTGCAGGCATTGTACTTCCCATCTCCAGGACTCAAGTCCGGCTAACCGGTTTCCCTGAATCCCTTCACAAAATATTACCCTGCTCACACTTCCACAGCTCATCAAGTCCCAAAAACCATTCGTCTCCATTCACTCCTATCTAACACGCTCACGCACACTTGCTGGAAGTAAAAGCCCCTCGCACACAAAACCTCCTTTACCCCTTTCCTCCAACCTTTCCTAGGATAACCCCTACAAGTGTGAGGTTAGAACATTACCATGCACCACTGATGAAAAGAATTCCAACCCTGAACTCATACTGAGTATAAGGGCTGTGATGAACCCCACAGTTGCCACTGATCATTTCTTTTTACCGAATGTCCCTTCCCACCCTGGCACAGGTGAAACATTGATCATGTTTCTGTACACCTGATGCCTCTGTTCACCTAGCAGTAAGTAGGTACCTGCATGTTAGATGACTGTTGTGGGTCGCATCCTGGGGAAAAAGATTGATCTAAGTTGCCTGAAATAGTCTGTATAACCAGGGGCTTTCTATATAATATGTCAGTGATATCAGCTAGGTCTGTATCAGTTGTATCATTTACCTGTAGAAATAAAAGATTTATTATTATTATTATTATTATAAATTATAAGGTTAAACTCCCTTTTTGTTGTTTTAGGGATTGCATTTTTTTGGCAGATGCCTTGGGCATTACTGGCTGGGGCTTTCCATGCCAAGGTGGATGCAGTTGTAAAACTAAGGGCAGCTTCCAAGTGTATCTTATGCATGGAGACCGTGTTCTTGTTTCCACTAATCTAAAAGTTAAACCCTCTCCTTTAGCTGCAGCATATCAGGGAACAGTATATTTCTTTGGTGATGGATAAAGGTAAATCATGTGATTCAATATTAGTCTTATTGAATCATTCAGCAGGTCATATTAAGCTAAGGTCAGGCAGGCAACAGATGGTACTTACCCTTTTAGTTCTTTGGCTGTTCCTAGGCTCTTGGATGGTTATCTGCTTCTATATCTCTATTACACCTAGAGCCTATAGTTCATTTAGTGTTTCCTTGTTGGACTCAGTGGTGAGTGGAGAGACTGTTATATTTTTGTTGATATATCCTTATTCAGTATCTATTCTGAGACTCATCTGACAAGTGACAGGTGTTGCAAATCAACTCTTTCTGAAAGACCTTTGATAACTATTCCTCATCATCTTGTTGCTCCATGAGATCCTATCACATCCACCCAGTTTAGTATTGTATGTCGATTATTTCTCCTGTGCCTGTAGAAGCAGAGAGAGACCCTGGCAAAGCCAATTTAAGAAGGATTAGAAGGTTTTGTATAGCATCACTCTCTAAAGTTAGATGAGTGCCTAGGATAATAGAACATCAGGTATGTCTAGAGAGATAAACAGATATGGTGGATAGGTTGAGATTCTGCTCATTGCAATTAACTGAATACTCTTAGTGGATTTTCTCCTTTCCAGGGCTAGTGAGGGAAACTTGATTCAAGGAATTTGAGCTACCCCTCCCTTTCCTCAGATCAGGATTGATCCTATGGGTATAGTGTTTTCTTATGAATATAATAATAATAATAATGCCATAATAATACAGTGCATTTTCTTTTAGAATGTGCTGACAAAAGAAGAGGAGCCATATGGTCATCTGTCAAAGAAAGTAAATTGTCCTGCAAAAATATTTCTTAAAGATGTTATTAAATTTCCTGACTTTAAGGTAAGTTATATTAATTATTTTAATTAAGCTTTATAAGATTCATGTCCTTCTCTTTTAATAAACTGTTGCATTTGTTTGACACTACAGTATTAAGAATTTATTTTCTGTAGTTTATTTTTAATTAATACTTTATATTGATGTTGACAGCTGGTAGGTTGTTTTATTAAATGTCAGTAAAATGTATTTGTTTGGAGACAAAATCATAGAATTCGGCTAAACCTTACATTCAGTATGAAATGTTTCCTTAATAATTTAAGAGTCCTGGTTTTGAATCAGGCTATGAGGGCAGTGATCCCTGGAACCCATAACAAATAAAGGAGGGAGATATGGGCACAGTGAGATATGTAAATCTGGAACTCTTGCTTCCAAGGTTAACTATTTGTAAAATTTATGCAGTACATGTACAGTATGTAGTACATGTAATAAGGTGGCAGAGATTGGATGTATTAGGTGTATGGTACAGGTAAGTCATTTATTTACATTGTTCCAAAAAGTGGCACTTGAAAAGACGCAACCCTGAAACAGGTCATAGCTCCAGAGAAATATACGTCCAGAAATGTTTGGTAAAAGTTTTACCCCATACAGTAGATACTAATGCGTAGTACGCTACGTACACTGTAAATACTATAATACATTTAATATTCATGAAATTTAAGTCGTAATGATGCATATAAAGTTCTTATGATAAAAATGTGTGATCTTGGATTCTTCTTTGCTTTGTATATGTATATTAAACAGGTGGAGATGAATTCTCAACAAGAGAAAAAGTTGAAATCAAATCTTCTACGTTTGGCACTCAGAGATGGTCGAGCAGAAGGTGAACGAAGGATATACATTCAACTGCCAAAGGAGTCAGATCACTCTAGCCATGAAAAAAACTTATTAAAATGGGTAAGAAACCTTATTGCTATTATTCTGAAATCATTCTTTCAAGAATACAGTGGTCCCCCGAGTTTCGACCACCTCAAATCTCGAACAGTTATATAAGTGTAGTATTGTAAGTGCTTTTGTAAGTGTATTTTTGGGGGTCTGAAACGGACTAACCTACTTTACATTATTCCTTATGGGAACAAATTCGTTCGGTAATGGCACTTGAACAGCCTTTCTGGAATGAATTATGGCCGAAACTCGGGGGTCCACTGTACATACCTCAGTTAATAATTCTGAAAAATTAGTACAGCTCTTGCATAAAGGTAACACCATAATTTCTACAAAATTTTGGACTTCAATGAAAATTTCAGTATTTGTATCCTAAGCTTGAGTTTGCAGTTTATCCCTTATTCATTAATGACCTAGGAATTGTTTTGATTAAATCTTTATCATTGTTAGTACAGTTGGCCATCCAAATTCCTGGGGTTACATTCCTAGAGGTTCTGTGAATCTTTATTGTGCAAATGCAGTTATACATTATTATTATAATCAAAAGGAAGTGCTAAATCTACCAGGGTCATACAGTGCTGCAGGGTAGGAATTGATGCAGGATCTAAGGATCAATAAGGGTGGAGATGACAATATAGGTAAAGTTAGGAGGGGCTGTGGGGAGTGCTAAAAAGGATTATCAAAGTTTGTGTAATAAATCAGTTGCTGTCAAAAAGTCGAAGAGGGAGTCTGTGTGAAAGGTGGGTCCGTCAGCAAGGAGGGAAAATAAAGTAAGGGGGTTAGAGCGGTGACGACATCGGAGGAAAATTCTGCGTGCTCATTGATAGACAGGACAGTCCAATAGAATATGGGAAATTGAATCAGGAACTAGACAGTTCTCACAAAGTGGAACAGGACGCCTCTCTGTGAGATACCCATGAGTTAGAGGAGTGTGTCTGATGCGAAGACGAGAGAGTGTTGTCTCCCAATCTCAGTATCGATGACAAGAAGAAGGCCAGAAACCCAAACTTGGTTTGATAGAATGTAATTTGTTATGAGTCATATCAGACCAACGTTGTTGCCAACGGTTGTGAAGGTGGGTAGAGATTACAGCAAAAAATAGTCAGAGAATGGAATACCTCTACATGAAACTGGTAGGTCATCAGTCTGCCTGCTCATTGCCCTGAACATCAACATGACCACGGACCCAACAGAAAATGATTTCTTTATTTTTGCTAGTAATGTGGTGTAACCAAAGTTGTATACATGTATGAAGAACTAGGGGATGAGGCGAATCAAATTTTTTAATAGCTTGCAGAGTATTAAAGGAGTTTGAGACGATTACAAACTTTGAAGTAGGCAAGATGTAATACGGATACTTGCAATGAGAATGGCATACAATTCAGGTGTAAAAATGCTAGCCGAGTCTAATAAATGACCACCACACTGTCAGGAAACACTGCTGCAAACCCAACACCATCAGAGGATTTAGAACCATCAGTGTACACTGCAGCGACATGAGAATGAGATTGGAAGTGATTAAGAAAAAGAGAGTGAGAAGCAACTGTAGAGATTTAGGCTTTCGGCACGGCAAGGGGGAAGAACAAACACGAACTGTCAGAACTTCCCAAGGGGGAAGTGAAAAGTTAGATGCTAGATGAATACATATATAAAGGGGGCAGCTAAAGAGAAGACAAGAGCAATTGAAGACAAAGAGAAAAGGGACGGAGTAAACAGGGGCGTTGAACAAATGATGGACGCAGTTATACAAAATTATGTTTGCAACATAAATGCTATTTCAGATCTGGGCTCATTTTGTTATTCAGTGAATATATACCTTGTTTTTTTCTGTGGAAATGGGTTCATTCCTTCAACCGTAAATGGGAAGCTGTGAATAAAGACTGATTGTAATATTGTTTCTGTCAAGTAACTTTTTTTTTATTTTTTTCCAACAAGTCGGCCGTCTCCCACCGAGGCAGGGTGACCCAAAAAGAAAGAAAATCCCCAAAAAGAAAATACTTTCATCATCATTCAACACTCACCACACTCATACATAATCACTGTCTTTGCAGAGGAGCTCAGATACGACAGCTGAGAATTGTCCCTCCCAGCTGTCACTATCCCAGACCCCTCCTTTAAAGTGCAGGCATTGTACTTCCCATTTCCAGGACTCAAGTCCAACTAAATCAATTAACTGGTTTCCCTGAATCCCTTCACAAAATGTTTCCCTGCTCACACTCCAACAGATCGTCATGTCCCAAAAACCATTCGTCTCCATTCACTCCTATTTAACACGCTCACACATGCTTGCTGGAAGTCCAAGCCCCTTGCCCACAATACCTCCTTTACCCCTTACCTCCAACCTTTTCTAGGACGACCCCTACCCCGCCTTCCTTCCCCTACAGATTTATACGCTCTCCAAGTCATTCTACTTTGATCCATTCTCTCTAAATGACCAAACCACCTCAACAACCCCTCTTCAGCCCTCTGACAAATACTTTTAGTAACTCCACACCTTCTCCTAATTTCCACATTCCGAATTTTCTGCATAATATTTACACCACACATTGCCCTTAGACAGGGCATCTCCACTGCCTCCAGCCTCCTCCTCGCTGCAGCATTTGCAACCCATGCTTCACACCCATATAAGAGTGTTGGTACCACTATACTTTTGTACATTCCTTCTTTGCCTCCATGGATAACGTTTTTGTCTCCACAGATACCTCAACGCACCACTCACCTTTTTCCTTCATCAATTCTATGGTTAACCTCATCCTTCATAAACCCATCCACTGACACGTCAACTCCCAAATATCTGAAAACATTTACTTCTTCCATAATCCCTCTCTCCAATGTGATATCCAATTTTCTTTATTTAAATCGTTTGATACCCTCATCACCTTACTCTTATCTATGTTCACTTTTAACTTTCTACCTTTACACTCTCCCAAACTCGTCCACTAACCTTTGCAACTTTTCTTTAGAATCTCCCATAAGCACAGTATCATCAGCAAAAAGTAACTGTGTCAACTCCCATTTGCATTTAATTCTCCATAATTTAATCCCACCCCTCTCCCCAACACCCTAGCATTTACTTCTTTTACAACCCCATCTATAAATATATTAAACAACCATGGTGACATTACACATCCCTGTCTAAGACCTACTTTTACCGGGAAGTAATCTCCCTCTCTCTACACACCCTAACCTGAGCCTCACTATCCTCATAAAAACTCTTTACAGCCTTCAGTAACTTACTACCTATTCCATACACTTGCAACATTTGCCACATTGCTCCCCTATCCACTCTATCATATGCCTTTTCTAAATTCATAAATGCAATAAAAACTTCTCTACCTTTATCTAAATACTGTTCACATATATGCTTCACTGTAAACACTTGATCTACACATCCCCTACCCACTCTAAAGCCTCCTTGCTCATCTGCAATCCTACTCTCTGTCTTACCTCTAATTCTTTCAATAATAACCCTGCCATACACTTTACCTGGTATGCTCAGTAAACTTATTCCCTATAATTTTTACACTCTCTTTTATCCCCCTTCCCTTTATATAAAGGAACTATACATGCTCTCTGCCAATCCCTAGGTACCTTGCCCTCTTTCACACATTTATTAAACAAAAATACCAACCACTCCAGCACTATATCCTCCCCTGCTTTTAACATTTCTGTCATGATTCCGTCAGTTCCAGCTGCTTTACCCCCTTTCATTCTACGTAATGCCTCACGCACCTCCCCCACACTCACATCCTGCTCTTCTTCACTCCTAAACGATGTTGTACCTCCCTGGCCAGTACATGAAATTACCGCCTCCCTTTTTCATCGACATTTAAAAGTTCCTCAAAATATTCCGCCATCTACCCAATACCTCCAGCTCCCCATCTACTAACTCCCTACTCTGTTTTTAACTGACAAATCCATTCGTTCCCTAGGCTTTCTTACCTTGTTTATCTCACTCCAAAATGTTTTCTTGTTTTCAGCAAAATTTCTTGACAAGAGCCTCTCCCATTCTTTCATCCGCTCTTCTTTTGCACTCTCTCACCACTCTCTTCACCTTTCTTTTACTCTCCATATACTCTGCTCTTCTATTAACACTTCTGTTTTGTAAAAACCTCTCATAAGCTACCTTTTTCTCTTTTATCACACCCTTTACTTCTTCATTCCACCACTCACTCCTCTTTCCTCCTGCACCCACCCTCCTATAGCCACAAACTTCTGCCCCACATTCTAATACTGCATTTTTAAAACTATCCCAACTCTCTTCAACCCCCCCACTACTCATACTTGCACTAGCCCACCTTCCTGCCAATAGTTGCTTATATCTCACCCTAACTTCCTCCTCCCTTAGTTTATACACTTTTACCTCTCTCTTATTTGCTGTTGCCATTTTCTTTTTGTCCCATCTACCTTTTACTCTAACTGTAGCTACAACCAAATAATGATCTGATATATCCGTTGCCCCTCTATAAACATGTACATCCTGAAGCCTACCCATCAACCTTTTATCCACCAATACATAATCCAACAAACTACTTTCCTTACATGCTATATCATACCTTGTATATTTATTTATCCTCTTTTTCATAAAATATGTATTACTTATTACCAAACCTCTTTCTACACATAGCTCAATTAATGGTTCCCCATTTACATTTACCCCTGGCACCCCAAATTTACCTACTACTCCCTCCACAACATTTTTACCCACTTTAGCATTAAGATCTCCAACCACAATTACTCTCTCACTTGGTTCAAAACTCCAAACACACTCACTCAACATTTCCCAAAATCTCTCTCTCTCCTCTACACTTCTCTCTTCTCCAGGTGCATAAACACTTACTATAACCCACTTTTCACATCCAACCTTTATTTTACTCCACATAATCCTTGAATTTATACATTTATATTCCTTCTTTACCTGCCATAACTGATTATTCAACATTATTGCCACTCCTTCTTTAGCTCTAACTCTATTTGAAACACCTGACCTAATCCCATTTATTTCTCCCCACTGAAACTCTCCTACCCCCTTCAGCTTTGTCTCACTTAAAGCCAGGACATCCAGCTTCTTTTCATTCATAACATCTACAATCATCTCTTTCTTATCATTCGCACAATATCCACGCACATTCAAACATCCCACTTTGACGGTTTTCTTCTTTTTCTTTTTAGTAAGCTATACAGGAAAAGGGGTTACTAGCCCATTGTTCCCAGCATTTTAGTTGACTTTTACAACACGCATGGCTTACGGAGGAAAGATTCTTATTCCACTTCCCCATGGATATGAAAGGAAAAGCAATAAGAACAAGAACTTTTTTTTTTTTTTTTCAACAAGTCGGCCGTCTCCCACCGAGGCAGGGTGACCCTTTTCTTTTTAGTAAGCTATACAGGAAAAGGGGTTACTAGCCCATTGTTCCCTGCATTTTAGTTGACTTTTACATCACGCATGGCTTACGGAGGAAAGATTCTTATTCCACTTCCCCATGGATATGAAAAGAATAGCAAAAAGAACAAGAACTATTAAGGTAAAATCAAAGAAAACTCAGATGAGTGTGTATACATAAACGTGTACATGTTTGTGTAGCGTGACCTAAGTGTAAGTAGAAGTAGCAAGATGTACCTGAAATCTTGCATGTTTATGAGACAGAAAAAAGACACCAGCAATCCTACCATCATGTAAAACAGTTTCAGGTTTCTGTTTCACAGTCACCTGGCAGGATGGTAGTACCTCCGTGGGTGGTTGCTGTCTACCAACCTACTACCTTAAAAAGTAACTTAAAAGTAACTTGTGTGCATTTATTTGAAATAATAATTATTTTATAAATATTAATAGTACATATGATCTTGTGTGGTTAAAAACACATGAGCAAATATTCATGACATTTTATTGTGGAAAAAAAATGGCCTAAATGTTTGCTCATGTGTCTTTAGCTACAACTTGTTGGTCATATGTCAGGTTTTCACCACATATGATCTTCATACTCATTTCATATTAATAAATGAGGATTTCTTTTTTAAGTTGTTGTCTAGTTCCTGGGTCCAATTTCTTATTGAATTATAAGCTTATTACCACCACTCACAGAATGGGGACAGGCAGCATACTAAAGTTATCAAATTATGTCTAGTTCCTAAACGTGTGTTTTGATAAAGAGATCACGTAATTTTAATGATGTCTTGAAATATGCATATACTACACTTGTATATGGCTAAGAGAGTAATACTTGGATTAAATTCTTTCAGTTTAACAAGAACCAGAAGTCTCGAGGTGGTAGATTATTAAATTTTCCCCACTGGGATACCAACCTAAATGATGTCAATTTTCTACACACTTTTAGAGTCACGAAACCTTTATTTCAGGTAAGTGTTTTAGGTTTAGTAATGTTGTTCAGATTTTTGCCTTTGGTGAGAAGAGCAGGTATATTTCATTTAATTTCAAAATTTCAGCTGTCATATTTAAAATAAAGGCATTATTTGCCAGAGACTTCTTTGTTTGTCTTTATGAACGTCTTGGCATTACTACTTACTGAACTGTATGTTTAAAAATATTTTCTTTGCTTAATCACTCCACTTCTGTTATTCTTCACCATATCATTTTTCTGTCTTAAATTGTGCATAACTGTGAGGAATACAACTTCTTAGTAATAATAATCAAATAGGGTTAAAGTAAAGATAATGCAACACCAAATTGTAAACTTTAATTACAAGATAAAGAATAAAAAATGCAAAAATGTAATATAATTATCTCAAGTGAAGCACACTATGAAAAATGAATGGAAGTAAACTTAATTTTATTAAGAGCTAAACACATGAAATAAAATGGTGGTAAACAGGAGTGTTGATCCAGGCAGTAGCAGAGGATCAGGTGCTAACTTAGGAGACAACTCTCATTCATGTATGACCTACCAGCAGAGTGTAAGAGGTTAAAATGCAGCTGGAGTGGTGCAGAGGATCAACGCAGTAAAGGCAGAGTGAAATCACTTTTAAAGCTTGGCGTTAGACAGCTTTACACACCTTAGTTTATAGATACAGTGGTCCCCCGCCTAACGAACACCCCGGAAATCATACAATTATGTAAGTATAATATTGTAAGTGCTTGTGGAAGTGTATTTTTTGGGGTCTGAAATAGACTAACCTACGTGACATTATTTCTTAAGGAAGTAAATTCGTTCGGTAATGGCACTTGAGCAGGCTTCTGGAATGAATTTTGCTCATTAGGCGGGGGACCACTGTATTAGCTTGAGCAATGAGGGAGTGCTGCACTTTAAACATGTAGCAAAGGTAGAGAGAGAACATTAGTGACATTCTACCCAACTTATTAGATGGAGTTAACATCTGGTTGAGTAGGTAGGCAAGACGTATTAAATTGTGCAGACACTTATCACTCCCACCCATGGTTAGATGTCTTGCAGAGGTTAAGTGAAGGCTCTTTGTAATCAGTTGTTATATTGGTTCCTGCATAGCTCATTGAAATGCACAGAAAGTAGTTTGTCGTTAATTACATTCAAAGGTAAAATAATTATTATAATTTCTAGTAATTCTTTTCTGTGATTACTTGTGCCTGCTCTTTGAAAAATGGGTTGTGAAGGGTGATATGAATTATGATATCTGCACATATCTGCAAGGAAGTGAGTGATGTGAGTGAGTGAGTGATGGTAAATATGTTTTCTTCTTTGGGTTATACCATTTTGGTGGGAAACTGCCAATGTGTCAAAAAAAAAAAAATTGAAAGAAACTTGTACTGGGTTTTCCTATAGCTTGAGAAAAAAAGTTGGGCTTTTAGTGTGCTGCTTTTTTTTTTTGTATATTTATTGTTTGTTCAATTATTTATCCATTCACATGTGCCTTCATTGCCATTTTGAAAAAGCAGTTAGTATAATAAGCTTTTCATTTAAAATTTTGTTGCATTATCTTGACTTAAGTTATACTGATGGTATTGGATAATTTATATAACGTACAATAATTTTATTATATATATTTTTCCAATAGTTTTTAGTTGATGAGTGGCAGAAAGAGAAAGCGGTTGGACAAAAGACTGGTGAATTAACATCATCGGAAAAGGAGCCACTAGATCACCAAGTATTAGCAGCTTTGTATTATCTTGGGTCTACTGAGAGTCTGACTTCAGCCAGTACTAAGTAAGATAGCACTTGCAGTATTTTTCAATAAAGTTTGTTAGATTAATAGTGTGTTTAGAGATATTCAGGATCCAAATGGCTAGGATTCAGGAAAGTAGTGTTTGACTAACAAAAATGAATATTGTATAAATAACAAAAAAGGCACAATACCGTGACTGGAACAATACACACACAACCCGCACATAGAAGAGAGGAGCTTACGATGACGTCCAAGTCTGACCGAAACGTCGTCGTAAGCTCCTCTCTTCTATGTGCGGGTTGTGTGTGTATGAATATTGTATTATAATATTCACAGATAAGTGCTAAACTCATAGGAGTCATACAAAATATTAATGAACAAGCAATGAATATTGTAATAAGTCAGTACATCCTAGGAGATTTACAGTTTAATATTATTGGGATAAAGTGACAAATCCAAGCTCAGACAGTATTTATAATTTTGAAGAGATATATATATGGGCCACATGTTATGGAAAAAATGTGATAATCTATGCTCAACCCAAGCACTTATTGGTTCAGATATTTCTGGCTGTTTCTCATATACTCTTCACTAAGTTGTAGTAGTGTTTTAAATACTTGCCCAAGGTACCGAGGCCACCCCATCAAGGAAGGAGAGTTTTCTCATGAAACAGGTACTGTACGTAATTAAAGACCTCATACTTTACGCCATTAAGTGAACTCGGTTGGCATCCAGATTACAACAAATGTTCAACAACTCCCATGCCATTTCTTGCTGATTAGTAATGTTTATTTTCTACAGATTTAAAGTGAAGGCTTCTAGATTCACAGAAGTAATTGTCAAGTTTGCTGAGTTCCTTCTAAAGCAGTTAGATAAGTATATTATTTGGCCTCCTATTGAGGAAAGGTGAGTGTTAGCAAGTACTGTAGTTTTTATTTTTTTAACATGTCGGCCATTTCCCACCGAGGCAGGGTGACCCCCCAAAAAAAAAGAAAAACCCAGAAAGAAAGAAAAAAACTTTCATCATCATTCAACACTTTCACCATCACTCATACATAATCACTGTCTTTGCAGAGGCACTCAGATTTGACAGTTTAGATGTCCCTCTGAACTGCCAATATCCCAAACCTCTCTTTTAAAGTGCAGGCATTGTACTTCCAATTTCCAGGACTCAAGTCCGGCTAACCTGTTTCCCTGAATCCCTTCACAAAATATTACCCTGCTCACACTCCAACAGCTTGTCAGGTCCCAAAAACCATTAGTCTCCATTCACTTCTATCTAACACGCTCACACACGCTTGCTGGAAGTCCAAGCCCCTCACCCACTAAACCTCCTTTACCCCCTCCCTCCAACCTTTTTGAGGGTGACCCCTACCCCTCCTTCCTTCCCCTACAGATTTATATGCTCTCCAAGTCATTCTACTTTATTCTTTTCTCTCTAAATGACCAAACCCCCTCAACAACCCCTCTTCAGCTCTCTGACTAATACTTTTAGTAACTCCACACCTCCTAATTTCCATACTATGAATTCTCTGCATAGTATTTACACCACTCGTTGCCCTTAGACAGGACATCTCCAGTGCCTCCTGCCTCCTTGTTGCAGCATTTACAAACCATGCTTCACACCCATATAAGTGTTGGAATCACTATACTCTCGTACATTCCCTTCTTTGCCTCCATGGATAACGTAGTACTGTAGTTATTAACATTACGTATTAGGAAATAAACCCTAATGTAAAACAAGTAGTATGTGAATTTTATCAAATGCTGACTTCCTACATCAATTATTTAATTTTCTTATAATTTTCCAGTCATGTGGGTGGATGTTAAAGACACCTGTTTCTTAGTTATCATTCATGTATTCCATTCAGTATAATGTAAAATATGTTGCATTTGCTAATAAAGTGTACTGTTGATTCTTGGTGTTTTTTCTTCACTAGGGTACAAATAGCTGAGATTATTAAGCAGGACTGTGGGTTCCCAGGAGTGTTTGGTGCCATGGATGCCTCTCTGATTCACATGACTCCGCCTCTTGTAGATGATGCTTGCAAATATGTGTATGCCAATGGAGAAGCTGGAACTAAATGTGCTTTTGTCCTTCAGTTCATTGTTGACCACAGACTTGTATTCCGGGATATTCACTTAGATTCCCCAAAGACAGGAACGCGGATACAGATTTTCCAGGTAGACTTTATATTACACAGCTAATGTTGTATGTACTAACTTATTTTTTATTGAAGTCAGTAATGTTTGCTAGCCATTTTGTATTGCAATATTGCCCTTAAGAAAGTTGACACATTCAAAGTAGTGTACTTCAAAATGTTTATGTGCTTCCACTGAAACACTTTGTCACTGTGTAATAGGAATCAGGTGCCTGGTTAACCATCCAGAATCTTACGAGTGCAGAGACACACTTAGTTGCTCCAGCTGTATACCCTTTGGCACCAGCCCTGTTGACTCCACACATGACTGATATGTTGTCATACCAGGTTAGTTTAAAGCTGCAGAATATGTATAATTATTATTACAATCATAACTAAATGCTAAATCCACTAGGGTCATACAGCACTGAGAATATGTATAAACAAATTTTTGCCTACTTTTCAAATGTGTAAAATTATGCTTTGAAAAACTTTATATCTTCATACAGTTTAATAAGATTGTAATTTTCTTGGCCCCTCAAGGAAGGTGTCTTGATGCCTGTGAGAGCATTTTGATTCAAGGAATTAAACTTATTCTCCCTTTCCTTGGATCAAACCTGAGTGCCTACCATATCCCCAGGCACTGTATGATCCCTACAGGCTTATCACCCATCATGAACTTAATGTAACTTTATTGAGAATATTTTCTTTCACTAGTTTTTCAGTGAAGTGATCTTGATAAATTCTGAGATTAGAAAAACTTAGTAACCACAGGATATTGGTAATGTTATGCATGAACATCTTTGTTTACTATCATTTTCTTAACAGGAGGCACTGTACAATGAGAATCACCAGGAGGCTCACAAATTGACCACCAATGCAATGACAGTATTTAAATCTAGGTTCAGACGTATGCAAATGGTTGATGGTGATGTAGAAGATGAAGAAAAGCTTGTAAAGGCAACCTGTGTGCTCCACAACATTGCTCTTATGAATGAAAATGAAACAGTAAGTTAATTAGTGTTTGAATTATAGGTAGGAGTTTGGTGGCTGGTTTTTATCAGTTTCACTCATATTTTTAAGGACATTTTTCTAGCTTCTTTGACATTTAAGATCAGTTCATTTGCTTGTTTACTAGAGAGGTTGGTGTTATGTATATGTTATACTTGATTTATGCATAATATTCAGTCGAATTGCTAGATACCTACATCAATGTGGATGCAGGTAGAAGATTTCATATACAGCCCATTTGAAAAATCCTGAATTCTAAGGTTAGAGAATGGCTTAAGCTTGTCTGTGCTGGCCAGCAAAAATCCAAATTGTTGTAAATGTATGCAATCAAATGAAGAGCATATGTAACATCACAAGCTTCCTTTTGTAATCAAACACATGCATCAGGAACCTAATCATCCCTGTGATAACCACTGTCATGATTTAGAGAATTATCTGCTCTTGAACTGGTGGCTCATCGAGTGGTGATCTATGTAGGTTACTCCCTGTTTTTATATGGTAAGGGCCATGACATGTCTAAAATGCTGTATCAGGATGGTTACCACATTTGACCTTCAGTTTATATTCTAGGTCAAGCTGGGTCACATATTCATAGGATCATTATAAACGTTACAGTTGCTCAGTCAATGATCACCTTAACAAGTGTATATAGCTGGAGAGGAAATGACCTCATTGTTCCCTAATAGATATGTGATAATATGTTAGGAACTCAGCAGTGTTAGTTACTTTGTTGGTAGCCAAAAGACTGGCAATATGGCATTTTAAATTACTTGAGTGAAATCTGGCATAAAACTGATGGTTTAATACAAAGATTCATAGAATCTGAATTTATATTTGAACATCTTTTTATATAATTAAATGAAGAATTATTCTTGGTGTCAAAGCTTTTTACATGTTATTTTATAAAAAGCCTGTTTAATCTAATGTGCCAGGTGGCACTGTATAATAGCTCTGGGCCCATACTTCCTTAATCTTGATTAACCCGTAAACGGTCCAAACGTATATATACGTTAGTACTGCTACTGCCCCAAACGTATATTTACGTTTTATTTTTCCTGCCTCCAAATTTGGCATGATTGGCCTTTGATGCCTGGTCAGCATAGAATGGGTCTTAGCCCTTGGTGTTCACTGTATTAAAAAAATCTGGGACCACTTAGTACCTTGTGGGAGCACCAGTTCAATTGAGCGCCAGCTAGAGCAAACAGCGCAACAAACACCTGGGATTCACTGATTTCATGTTAGTATTAACTCTCCCATTTTAAGGGGAAAGTGATGTTGACCTCAAGTTTAGTGGCTCTGAGGTGGATGTGGCCATAAGTGGTTGAGGAAATATCAAAAACCTTGATAATAACCCATGTGCAGCATTTGTGCAATATCCTTTCAGAATGTCTTATAACCTATGCCTGTCTATCTTTGTCTGTCTGTCTCTGTCTATCTGTCTCTATTTATCTGTTTCTGTCTCTGTTTATATGTCTGTCTATCTCTTTCTATCTGACTCTGTCTATCTCTGTCTCACAGGTACAAAAATACAATTATACATAGTGTAAATTTCCTAGGGTAACCCAAAAAATCCAGACAGTGCTATACTCTGCTTGTAGATATAATGTGTAAACATGACTGGCAAATATGTATTTACACTTGCTCAGGAACCAGACGTGTTGGTTCAGGAGAGCTAGACGCTAGACAGACAGATAGACAGAGAGCTTGACAGACAGACAGATAGACAGAGAGCTTGACAGATAGACAGAGAGCTTGACAGACAGACAGATAGACAGAGAGCTTGACAGACAGACAGATAGACAGAGAGCTTGACAGATAGACATAGAGCTTGACAGATAGACAGAGAGCTAGACAGAGAGCTTGACAGACAGAGTGTTTGACAGACAGATAGAGAGCTTGACAGACAGGCAGACAGAGAGCTTGACAGACAGACAGATAGATAGAGAGCTTGACAGACAGACAGATAGACAGAGAGCTTGACAGATAGACAGAGAGCTTGACAGATAGACAGAGAGCTTGACAGATAGACAGAGAGCTTGACAGATAGACAGAGAGCTTGACAGACAGACAGACAGAGAGCTTGACAGACAGAAAGATAGACAGAGAGTGTGACAGACAGACAGATAGACAGAGAGCTTGACAGACAGACAGATAGACAGAGAGCTTGACAGGCAGACAGATAGACAGAGAGCTTGACAGATAGACAGAGAGCTTGACAGACAGACAGATAGAAAGAGAGCTTGACAGACAGATAGCTTGACAGACAGACAGATATATTTGTGTAACAGTGAAAATGGAGGGGGATGCTCATCAAATGTCACCCCTTATCTTATCACTGCACCCGCACGTATGCTCATCAAATGTCACCACTTATCTTATCTTATCACTGTCAGCAGTGGACTGACTTGTCTTACATCATGCTTCAAGGGAACTTATTATTCTTATTCTTATTATTTTTATTATTATTATTATTATTATTATTATTATTATTATTATAACTCCCACGTATCCAAAACATTGCTGGGACCTATAAATACTTTGTATATATTCCTAGACAATAGTAAATGACCAAGGCAGGTGTAAATGTCCACCTGTCAGTGTGTTTGTGGCAATTTGAGTACAATTTCAGTACCTAATATTAGTGTTAGAACAAAAAACTACTATAAATTGTAATTCTCAGAACATAAAAATTATATAAAATAATATAAAAACGAGAAAAAAGGTATATCGGCAACACTTCTGCAAGAGGCAGGACTCGATGTTGCCATCAGGTGAGCCTCCAGTGCCAACTTCTCAGCATCATATCTCGGTAAGTACTGACCCTAAAAATTTTTTTTTATCCTATAACACAGAAAAATGTGGTCTTTATTTCTATATAAAAAAAAAGATTTTTTTTTTTTTTTCAAAATATTCGGGGCACTGGGATAGTGAATGTATATACAGTGGACCCTCGGTTAACGAATACCCCGGAAATCGTGCAATTATGTAAGTATAATTTTGTAAGTTCTTGTGGAAGTGTATTTTTGGGGGTCTGAAATAAACTAACCTACGTGAAATTTTTCCTTAAGGGAGTAAATTCGTTCGGTAATGGCACTTGAGCAGACTTCAGGAGTGAAGTTTTTACGAAACTCGGGGGTCCACTGTATACGTTTGGACCGTTTATGGGCTAAACTGTCTAGGCAAAAATTGAATAAACTGTGGTCAATACATTTGGTATTTTCCTCTAAAGTTGCTCACAGTTAACTCTACAATATGGAGATAAATTTGGAATTCTTAATCTGTTATACTAAATATAACTATATTTCCCAGGTGTTGAATGACTTAGGATTGGAGTACAACAGTGAAGTGGATGAAGAAGGCTGGCATACTGTGGGTATAGAAGAAGTTGTAGCTGATATTGGTATCCTTGGTGGTGAAGAGAAAAGACACTACCTCACTACAGTTATGACCACTCGATAAATTTATATAACATACTCTACTGTGATTGATATAGTGCTGATAAATTATACAAAATATATAATTAAAATGTGGCTTTTTATCACAGCCTAATCTTGCCTGCCAAAATGTTTTCTTATGTCAAACCATTTCTATACAAAGGTCTCAGGCACATTCATGATGTGTCATTAATGTTGTTGTAGTTACTCAAACTGATGAATGATTTTTGTGACACCAACATCTTGTTTCATATAGTAACTCCTGTCTAAGGAGTTACTTCTATATAACTCTAACATTATGGTTCACATAATAACTTTTGTCTGAGGGATGACCTCTGTAATTCCAAACCTATGTTTTCTTAATAACTCCAATCTAAGGAGTAACTTCTGCAACTTACCATGTTTCCCATTTATCACCAATCTGAGGGGTATCTTTTTTTTTTTATCTGATTTGCACCTGCCTTATTCCTGCTACATTTCACCTACTGGCCACATGCTTCATATTCTTATATTATACTGCACTCTTAAGAAGAAAAAAGCTCTTATATGGTCTCCATATTCATCAGTTTCTGCTTGCAGAAAATATTTCTTGTAACAAAATATAAATATCCCACCTTGTTATCTCACTTTCTCCATTATTACTACTCATATTTTCTATTTATCACTGATTATTATTATTTATTATTATTTCCCACCCTGCCTTGGTGGGAAACGGCCGACGTGTTAAAAAAATAAATTATTATTACAATCAAAACTTAAGTGCTAAATCCCAGAGTCATACAGCTAGAGTATGACTCTGGGGAGAGAGTATGGAGGAGGTGAATGTATTCAGATATTTAGAAGTGGACGTGTCAGCAGATGGGTCTATGAAGGATGAGGTGAATCATAAATAACAAAAAAAGGCACAATACCGTGACTGGAACAATACACACACAACCCGCACATAGAAGAGAGGAGCTTACGACGACGTTTCGGTCCGACTTGGACCATTTACAAAGTCACATTAAAACAAAGAACAGGTAGAAGGGGTTATATATAGGCCAGCAGACGGGAGGGCACAAGAAAGTGGTGGAAGAGTAAAAGTGGAAGTAGTAGTGGTAGTGGAAGTAGTAGTAGTGGAGTCAGTCATATTCTAGGAAAGAGGAGCACTGCTCCTCTGTGTTCTTGTCCTTACCCCATGTGGGCCGCCAGCTTTATTGCAGTGCTCCTCTTTCCTAGAATATGACTGACTCCACTACTACTACTTCCACTACCACTACTACTCCACTTTACTCCTCCACCACTTTCCTTCGTGCGCCTTCCCTTCTTGCTGTAATTGACTTGTAATGTCCAAGTCACAACTCGTCTACCTTCTTCTATCGTTGTGTGTAGTGAATCTAAATTGATGAGGAAGGGTAGTGGTGCACTTAACCCTACAGGCACGATAAATTTGAGACACTGCAACATTTGAACCTATTTGATAATTAAGCAATTCTAAGACATATTTATTTTTGTTCATTTGTCAGTTTTTTTTTAGCGCCTAAATCTCTATGGCAGAATCAAATATGAGGCACACCTGGCCTGGTAAAGGGTTAAGAGTCTGTGGAGACAAAGAACTTTGTCCGTGGAAGCAAAGAGGGGAATATATGAGAGGGTGTGTAAAGGTAGAAAGTTGAAAGTGAACATAGATAAGAGTAAGGTGATGAGGGTATCGAACGATTTAAATAAAGAAAAATTGGATATCACATTGGAGAGAGGGATTATGGAAGAAGTGAATGTTTTCAGAAATTTGGGAGTGGACTTGTCAGCGGATGGGTTTATGAAGGATGAGGTTAACCATAGAATTGATGAAGGAAAAAAGGTGAGTGGTGCGTTGAGGTATCTGTGGAGACAAAAAACGTTATCCATGGAGGCAAAGAGGGGAATGTACGAAAGTATAGTGGTACCAACACTCTTATATGGGTATGAAGCATGGGTTGCAAATGCTGCAGCGAGGAGGCAGCTGGAGGCAGTGGAGATGTCCTGTCTAAGGGCAATGTGTAGTGTAAATATTATGCAGAAAATTCGAAGTGTGGAAATTAGGAGGAGGTGTGGAGTTACTAAAAGTATTTGTCAGAGGGCCGAAGAGGGGTTGTTGAGGTGGTTTGGTCATTTAGAGAGAATGGATCAAAGTAGAATGACTTGGAGAGCGTATAAATCTGTGGGGGAAGGAAGGCGGGGTAGGGGTCGTCCTCGAAAAGGTTGGAGGGAGGGGGTAAAGGAGGTTTTGTGGGCAAGGGGCTTGGACTTCCAGCAAGCATGTGTGAGCATGTTAGATAGGAGTGAATGGAGACGAATGGTTTTTGGGACCTGACAAGCTGTTGGAGTGTGTGTTAATTGATTTAGTTGGACTTGAGTACTGGAAAGTACAATGCCTGCACTTTAAAGGGCGGGGTCTGGGATAGTGACAGTTGGGAGGGACTTATTCTCAGCTGTCGTATCTGAGCGCCTCTGCAAAGACAGTGATTATGTATGAGTGAGGTGAAAGTGTTGAATGATGATGAAAGTATTTTCTTTTTGGGGATTTTCTTTCTTTTTTGGGTCACCCTGCCTCGGTGGGAGACGGCCGATTTGTTGAAAAAAAAAAAAGTTATACCAAAGAAAGAAGGAACACTGCAGCAGGCCTACTGGCCCATGCGAGGCAGGTCCAAGTCTCCAACCGGCTTAAGCCAATGCCCCGACCCAGCCAGGTCAGGAAGGAAGGAGCACTGCATCTGACCTAGTAGCACAAGCTAGTCAGGACCAACTCACACCCATCCGCACCCACTCATATATTTATCTAGCTGACCACCTGGATTTAACCCTCTCCAGGTAGTCAGGTCGCTTCCACTTAAGGAATTAGTACAGCATCTGACCTAGTAGCACAAGCTAGTCAGGTCCAACTCACACCCACCCACACCCACTCATGTATTTATCTAACCTATTTTTAAAACTACACAACATCCCAGCCCCTATGACGGTACTCGGGAGTTTGTTCCACTCATCCACAACTCTATTACCAAACCAGTGCTTTCCTATATCCTTCCTGAATCTGAACTTTTCCAACTTGAAACCATTGCTGCGAGTCCTGTCTTGGCTGGATATTTTCAGCACGCTATTTACATCCCCTTTATTTATTCCTGTTTTCCATTTGTACACCTCAATCATATCCTCCCTAATTCTATGCCTTTCTAGAGAGTGCAGATTCAAGGCCCTCAGTCTATCTTCATAGGGAATATTTCTGATACATGGGATCAACTTTGTCATCCTCCTCTGTACGTTTTCCAGTGCATTTATATCCATTCTGTAATACGGTGACCAGAACTGTGCAGCATAATCTAAATGAGGCCTAACCAAAGATATATAGAGTTGAAGAACAACCTGAGGACTTCTATTATTTATACTTCTTGATATGAAGCCAAGGATTCTGTTAGCTTTATTGCAAACACTTATGCACTGTTGTCTTAGTTTCAGATTACTACTAACCAGAACTTCTAAATCCTTCTCGCAATCACAAGTATTAAGATCTACATTATTCAGTTTATATGTGGCATGGTTATTGTCCTGCCCAACATTTAGAACTTTGCATTTGTCTACATTAAACTGCATCTACCACTTCTCCGACCACTGCATCAGTCTATTCAAATCATCCTGGAGTGCTCTAATGTCCTCATTAGAATGAATTGGACGTCCTATTTTGGTGTCATCAGCAAATTTGCTTATGTTGCTATTTATTCCCTCATCTATGTCGTTTATGTAAATTGTAAACAACAGGGGGCCCAAAACTGACCCCTGTGGAACACCGCTTGAGATGTGCCCCCATTCTGATTTCTCTCCATTTATGCAAACTCTCTGCCGCCTATTTGTCAACCATGCCTCTACCCAGGAAAAAATTTCTCCTATTCCGTGTGCCTTAAGTTTCCTCAGTAGCCTCTGATGTGGAACTTTATCGAAAGCCTTACTGAAGTCCATATACACAATATCATATTCATTACCATGATCTACCTCCTCAAACACCTTAGTGAAAAAGTTAGTAAATTCGTAAGACAGGAACGCCCCTTAGTAAAACCGTGTTGAGATTCATTAATCAATTTATGCTTTTCAAGATGGCTACGAATTGCCTCGGCAATTATTGATTCCATAAATTTACCAACTATGGAGGTAAGGCTTATTGGTCTATAGTTCGAAGCTAAGGACCTGTCACCTGCCTTGTAAATAGGTATTACATTTGCCCTTTTCCACTTGTCTGGCACTATGCCAGTTTGTAGTGATATATTGAAAAGATTTGCCAAAGGTTTGCTAAGTTCCTCTTTACATTCCTTTAAAACTCTTGCAAACAGTTCATCAGGGCCTGGGGATTTGTTAGGTTTTAATTTCTCTATTTGTCTGAGGACCATGTCACTAGTTACCCCAATCGAGCATAGTCTATTATCTTCCTGTTCTACATAATTTATTATTTCTGGAATTCCGCTAGTATCTTCCAAAGTAAAAACTGAGAGGAAGTAAGTATTGAAAATTTCACACATACATGTATCTTTATCACTGTCCGTGATCTGTCCTGAGTTACTCTTAAGTGGGCCTATCTTGTCCCTAATCTTACTTCTGTATACCTGAAAGAACCCTTTTGGGTTAGACTTCGAATCCCTTGCGACCTTAGCCTCATAATCCCTTTTTGCTTTTCTTATTCCTTTTTTTATTTCTCTCTTTAATTGAAAATATTGATTTCTTATCTGTTCATCCCCTCTTTTGAGATGTTTTAATCTATGCAGAGAATTCGTAGTTTGGAAATTAGGAGGAGGTGCAGGATTACCAAAACTATTATCCAGAGGGCTGAGGAGGAGTTGTTGAGGTGGTTTGGACATGTAGAGAGGAAGGAACAAAATAGAATGACTTTGAGAGTGTATAAATCTGTAGTGGAGGGAAGGCGGGGTAGGGGTCGGCCTAGGAAAGGTTGGAGGGAGGGGGTAAAGGAGGTTTTGTGTGCGAGGGGCCTGGACTTCCAGCAAGCATGTGTGAGCGTATTTGATAGGAGTGAATGGAGACAAATGGTTTTTAGGACTTGACGTGCTATTGGAGTGTGAGCATGATAATATTTATGAAGGGATTCAGGTAAACCAGCAGGCCGGACTTGAGTTCTGGAGATGGGAAGTACAGTGTCTGCACTCTGAAGAAGGGGTGTTAATGTTGCAGTTTTATAACTGTAGTGTAAGCATGCCTTTAGCAAGACAGTGATGGAGTGAGTGATGAAAGTTTTTCTTTTTCGGGCCACCCTGCCTTGGTGCAAAACAACCAATGTGTTAAAAGAAAAAAAAAATCTTTGTATTTTACATCCATTTGCTGTTAGTTCTCTGCTTGGACTTACAGCAAGCGTGTGTGAGCGTATTAGATAGGAATGAATGGAGACATGGTTTTTGGGACCTGACGAGCTGTTGGAGTGTGAGCAGGGTAATATTTTGTGAAGGGATTCAGGGAGACTGGTTAGCTGGACTTGAGTCCTGTAAATGGGAAGTAGTACAATGCTTGCACTTTAAAGGAAGGGTTTGGGATATTGGCAGTTTGGAGGGACATCTAAACTGTCGTATCCGAGCGCCTCTGCAAAGACAGTGATTATGTTTAAGTGATGGTGAAAGTTTTTTCTTTCTCTTTGGGTCACCCTGCCTCGGTGGGAAACTGCCGATGTGTTAAAAAAACATGATTATACGTATTACTATTTTCATGCAGTAGCATTAAACCTATGAGGGTCATACAGCATCTGAGGAATCAGGTTTGATCCAAGAAAGAAAAGAGTAACTCCAGTTCCTTAGTTTGAGTGGTGGACCAGCATTATGCCTGACCCCAGTTCGAGTCTCCACCCTACCTCTTGAAAAAGTTAGAATCGTTTATTACTATTTTTTTTAATGTGCACATATGCACATGCATTCATACATGTGCACACACTCATTCACTCAGTTTCTCATTCATTCATTCAATCAATTAGAATTATGAAAAACTCAAATGGCTTAGAGTAAATAAGCCTAGAGACATTACATCTACCCAATTGTGATGTACACTGGTGTTGCTTAAAGCCAGGGTTGTAATGAAATGTACTAAACAAGTAACTAGACACAAATGCAATCAGGCAGTGGTTTGAATCACTTGACATATACTGTAGTGTCCAATGCTTTTATGCTCCAGGGTATATGGCATCCATCTAGTTTTAATGCATACTGTGATTATATTCACTTGTATGGAAAGAGATACACAGGCAACTCAGTATGTTTATTATCATAACCAGTAAAACCTACATCGTGTGAACGAGAACAACCACATCCGTGTTTACTCACTTTTATAGTATTTGAAAAAGTATTGCTTCATACAAACTTGTGATTGTACAGTAACATTGAGTGTTGTACTTGGAGTCAGTGTATCACAGCTTATTTTAATTACAAAGTATAGCAACAAATGCTACTGAAAGTCATAAGTAGCTTAACTCAATAGAGAAGAATTGTGAATTTGGAGATGAGTGAGTGAGCAAGCATGAGGAACTCTAGAATCTTGGGTCACTTCAGCATGGTAAGATGCAGTCACCCTCAAGTCACCTGATACTACATGGATGCCTCGCTGCACAATGAAAAATACACAATCAAGTTCCTTAAAAAAAATTGTGGTTGTGTGTGTATCTTTTAAGTTTTTTATGTGTAGCTGCTACAAGTTTGGATTTTATGTAGATATTTAATTTAAATATAAACAATGGAAATTTGAGCAACTACAGAGCTTATGTAAAGTACACAAACACTGACACAGAAAGTCTTTTAAAGAAAATCTTCATTTATTTTATGTACAGTGCATTTTCTGGTTCCTGAGGCATAAACATGTTTAAATTTTTTGAGGTGAAGGCTTTGTATGTTTGTACAGATTTTGAGGAATAATGTGAAATTTCATGCATCTACTATTAATATTGCTTCACATACAGGTAGTTAATATCTAGATTTATATTTATTTGTAATAAATTTCAAGAAGAAAATAAAAGTGATCTAAAATTCCAAAGTTCTTTACACATAAGCAGAAATGCCAGACTCATGATCATTGCAGTCAGTGTGAAAGTTATTTTAGAGAGCAATCACGAAAAAAATCCTCGTTTTGATATGACTATCACAGTTTTAGTGCTAAGACTGCATCATTTTTAGGAAATAGGCTGTGAGTTACATTTAGCCAAGTCTGACATCTCGCCGCCCTGACTGCCACTCACACAGGGAACATCGCAAGGAAATTAACATCCATAGGTATTTTTTACATCATGATTGTCAAGCAATTCAAACTTCCTAATGAATCCAAGGAACTAATTTAAATTTCTATAATATTAATGGGGCTAATACCCGCAGACATTCTACGTACATTACACAGCTAAATCTTTAAGAACAAGGACATACATAAACAAAGGCACATGTACAATTTTGCTTGATACCTTTTTTTTTTTTTCAATATATTTAGGCATCGACATCCAGCTAAGCCTAAACTTAATATAGTATTATAATAATGTATATAATTTTATATAGATATCAAACATAGCCTTAATATTCTTGTATGTATTACTATAAGGTGTGGCAAATGAAACAAACATGTGTAAGATCAAACAGCAACCAGAAATAATACTTTCATTTTATCTTCAGTGAGAGCAGTTGTCTTCTTTTGCTTTCAAATTATTATTGTTTTTGATATCCTATGGGTTTAGCGCTCCCCATGGTTAGATTAGATTAGATTTGATATCCTTGCATGTATTATCATTACTTCAATTATTATTTACATATTAAATTTTTTGCACATGCTAATGCCCCACATTTGTTCAGATAATAATTACAGTGGACCTTCTCATTAATGGACTAATAGGGAAGAGGGAGTGTACAATACCGCCGATTGTCTGAAACTTCCAAATTGTGAAATTCATTTTTCAAGATTGGACGACTGTATTTTGAACTAGCAGACTTGGTGCACTAGTGCAGAAGGCAACCAGATACTGAGAATATGGGTATTCTCAGTAACCTGCAGTACTACAGTACAATACTGTATTGTATAATAATTTTATAGTGACTACATAATTGCTGTGATTGATAGTGATGACTCAGAATACTTTTTATTCTAAGTCAGAGGAATTGTAAAGCTCCACTAGCATTTATGCTAAACATCATAATCTGTAAATTTGTACTTGCTTCTTAATACCATATTCCTCACATACCCATGCCACTGAGAAACCAGACTTAACCTTCTTTATTAGTTCGTTTCTACTTAGCACTGAGAACCACACATTTCCTCTTGGCACCACCTTTTGCTTTAGAAGCATTGTTAACTGCACTTTACTTAATGTGCTAAGTAACACAAACCACTAAATCCTAGGAAAAGTAGATTGAATGACTAGTGTGAATGTGCACCAACAGTAAAACTGGCATGAGTGGCTGCTTTGGCCAGTACTGGATAAATGTTGGAGTTATCAAACTTAGTCCAATACTTCGGAAGACAACTGAACACTATCGTTATGGACAAAATCCAGAATTATGGACTTTTATCAATTTTGTCTGATATTTTCAATGTTTAGCCAATTATTTTATCCAAAATTGCCAAAATCCATTAATGAGAGGTTTTCCTGTATTTGTGAATATTAAAAACATTACTATTATTATTAATAAAATACAGTCCAATAAAAACAATCACTTGCTTGAACAAATAGTATTTTTGACTCTACTCCCAAGGATTTTAACTGCTGTAGAGGATCTCTTAATTTACTGAGGTGAAGAGGCTATTAGATAATTTTAACATAAAGCAAAATCAGAGGCCTCGGCTAATTTGTAACAGATACCTTGATCACATGGGGCCCTCAGTGGAACTCTTAGGTAATGGTTCATTGATCTATTTCATTCACTATACTACACAACTATATATATCTCACTATTAAACACAAACTTATTACATAATCATGGGTGTCAGTTTTAACCAAATATGGTATCCTATTAAACTGAAACTATATTCAGTCTGATATTTCTACAGATAACATTATAATATAGTACGTATTGAGTTGAAAAGACTACATATTATTACAGTATTTAAGACAAAACCTTATCCTATATCATTTAAATTTGTTTAGTAAAATATGAGTAGCATGATGTAGTTGTTTCTGTTGGATCCACTGAGTCTAACTGATGGTTTTCTCACACTACCACTCCAGTATTCACAAAGCAAGTCTCGTCCAAAATTCACAATAATAATTAAAAGCACTTGATTTTCATTCAGAATATATAGCCTCATTCAAAAAATTAACTAAAAGATCTAAAACAATTAAATCACTGTACCACAGTAGAATGAAAGAGAATTGTTTAGCCAACCTATATGAATAAGATATTTTTATGTTAATATGAAAAGCACTATAGTTTGTTCATTGATCAATAAACTAAAATAGTACTGTTAAAGATATATGTAGAATTTCTCATTGTGATACTGGGAAAGAGATGTTAAGTTTCAATCTGAGCTCTCATGTCTAACATGTTTTCAAAAACCACTTAACCACTTCCATGACAACATTTACAACGTGCTAACTGGCTGATGAGCCAAAGGTCAGGTAATGTCAAGACATGCGTCAGGACAGGCACACATGGTGATCACAGGAGCTGCACTACCACCCTCCATCCTGGCTTCTCAACTACCCAACCACTACTATCAAGCAAGGTGGAAGATCCTCTATGGCTGCCGACTATGAAGTATAAGAGTCGTGGTGACCAGGTATGGAGGATGATGGGTGGCAGATATGAAAGATGATGGGTTGTAGGCATGGAAAATGTTTTCCATACACAAAAGGAGGGGTAAATGGGTATATGGTAATCAGTTCATGATAGTAATTGCCTCATAGAGTTTTAGTTTCTTTCTTGATGTTAACAGAATCTATGCCAAAGGAGGAAATAATAACGTTATCCACGGAAATGATGAAGACGAAGATTAGGATGATGTTATTCAGAATGTTTGCGGCTGTTTGCTGTTCAGGATCATTAATGTCCATCCCGCCGATAATCATGAAGAGTACGCCCACCAGCACCTAAAACAATAAATCAGCAAGTTACTCTACATATACAGGGCAAGCACTAAAGATAAAAGATTTAATTTTAGATATCATGTGTGATAAAAATTTATTTATTCAAACTTGCTTTTACAGCTTATCTGCAAACCAGAATTAACACTGTGGAATACAGTGATAGGAAGAGTTTCAGTTGCCTCCTGCTGTGGTGACCACCAGTAAGGCCTCTGTAAGTCGTGGCAGCCTTATTGAGGTTTTGGGGCAGTAGCGGCAGCAGGAAGCAACCGACCCTGATGTGGAGCAACATGCATTGTCATAAGGCCTGGTGGGCGAGCTTGCCAACTTTCCAAAACATGAGGACAAACACACTGAATCGACTTAAAACATCTGCAGCCAAAAAATAGGTTAATTTGTATTTTCAAAATTTAATTTGTGTTAAGTAAAAGTGAACATTACGGTTACTGTGTAAGTTTCGTCATTCTCTGAAATTTCGTGTTTTCCTTGCATATTTAGGAAAGTATGAATGGAAGTCAAGTGGTTGCTACCTTGAAGGAAACTATCGGCGGGTCTTACTTTAAGGGCGTTTTTTAAGGAGGGTGTTGGTGAAGTTTTCCGGATGAAGAAAACCTTTGTCGAAGCTTGTCTGAATACCATCACATGCCATAATAAGCATGTTGAGCCCCATCACCACATGATTAACCACTTCGGCTGGATATTGATGATGCGGCTTTTTAATATTTAACACTGTCAAGACTCCCAGCAAGACCGCCGTCAGCCCCTATGACAGACAAATTTATCACAAAAATGAATCTATAATAAATTTCTCATGTGGTTGCCAAGACTATGGAAGAAAGATAAAAAGACTCAACTTTGTACCCAAATAAAGGGACTAACTTTCAGACTAATTATGTTTGGAACTAACACAATTAGGTTAGGTTTTTTTATATAATTTATGACCAGGTCAATGGCAATCTCTACCAGTGCTTGACAATCAGGTTACTGTATATTTAGGTCATTTAAGGTCAGGTCAAATCACACAGTGATTGGTGGTGGCTGTTGATTTGTTTGTTGCTCACTCCAGTTGATGATGCCACATGATCGTGATGCTGTGCAATAATAATAGTTTCTTGTCATAAATTGTTCTAAAAAAATACAAACTTGAAAAATGAGTCTGAAAAGAAATGTATGACATAAATTTAAAAGTTTTTAGCTGATGATGATGGAAAAATTAAGCCTGTGGCTTATCATCTTAGTCAGGGATGTGTTCTTGTCACCCAACAATGTAGCCTTATTACTGTTGCACACATGATCAACAATACCATGCTGATGGCTGTACTAGTAGCATACATATGTAAATATTTATTGTTCTATGTAACTGAATAAGAAACACAGCCAATTAAAGTTCGTCCCCATAAACTCCCACCCCTTCTGTGTTTCCTTTCCAAATGTAGTTAACTGTATAGTCAATAAAATATATTTTTTCCATATCTGATCCTAGTTTTGTACATCACCTCTCAGGATGTTACCCACAACAGTTGAACATTCCAGTGAAGTAAACACAGCTACAAGTCATAGTGAGTTGTGTAAAATTCTGTTAAGGGGTAATTTTTTTCTATCTTTTTTCTATAGTCTTTTGCACCTTATCTATACATGGTGCTCCTTAAATTGTAAAGTTTTACCAGTTATATATTGGTATTTATTCTTGACTAAAGCAAATATTAGACTTGACCAACTTACCTTCCCAGGCTATTTCACCAAATATTCATTCATGTGGTTTTCTTTATTTTAGGTTCCATCACAATAGTATGTAATTCAGCAGAAACAACTCATTGATGCAGTGCATATAAATAACACTAAATTTACATAATAACAAGTACAACATATAAAGAATCTTGAATTAGGTTACATAATTCTCACTAATTAGCAGTGCCATTGTTTCGTATCATGCAGTGGTGAGCTCAAGAAATAAGGGAAAACACTTATTCAGAGATTTTTATGTAACATTTTCTGTAAAATAGATAATTTCTACAGCAATATAATGTTGGGAACACATGCAGTATAAGAATGAATTTTCAGGAAGAATATGTAATTGCTCTTATAAAATATCCTTTCTAAACTTGTATAAGCTAGTATGTAATACCATACCTGTATATAATCTTTTAATATCATATTGTTTTCCCTATACAGTACTCTTGTCACAGAAACATTCAGCATATCTAGTGCATTATTTAATAATTTAAATATGAGTATATAGGCTTACAAAGGATTCTAAATATGATGAAGTCCTGCCAAATGCAGACTGCATATGCAAATTCAGGTGAAGACCAAATATGTAAGTATATAGGCTTACAAAGGATTCTAAATATGATGAAGTCCTGCCTAATGCAGACTGCATATGCAAATTCAGGTGAAGACCAAATATGTAAGTGAAATCTTGTCCAGTAAGGCATAGCAGAGCTTACACTTGCATGGGTCTCAAAGTTCAAATATAATATGCAATCCATTAAAAAATATCTGGGCTGAGAGCTGGAATGCCAGTAGGCCTTAAGCCAAAGCTGTTGATGATGATATTAAGTGATGTGATGACGAACACTGCTCCCACGTTGAAGTAGCTGATGGCGTTGGCTGATGTATGGTAACTCGTCAAGTGTAGCTTACAGTCTCGGAACATGGAGAGGGAGAGTGACAGCAGACCAACCATCACCTGTATACACACCTAGCTTAATATCTCTAGTAAGCTCCTCTCAACTCATTAGACCTCAGAAATCATGAAAATACCTGAGAATGTTACACTACTCCATAAATTAACTTCCTATATAAATTGTTCTATAAATGTGTTGTACATGATGGCTAAATAAGTGTGCATACAGTACACTTAATTTGAACTAATGTACAGTACGTAATTACTTATTCAAGTTTGTGGGATGACCTACAATTCATGGTCCCACTTCCTAACTTTGAACTGACGTCATTTCTACTTTTAAACCTCCGTATGGGGGTCTGCTTTCAATGTATCATTGCACAGCTCCTCCTCCTAGCAATTTGCTGGTTTTATAGTACATATAAATAATGAACAGTGAGAGAGCAATATTATTACTATAGCACAACACAGGTTTTTCATTTATGGATTTTTATGACCCATTTTCTTTGTTTACCTGATGGATGGTAGAGCCACAAGACATATTTAACCATTCTTGCATTTTATTTTATACAGTATTTTTGGTAAAATGTTTAACTTTGGTAAATTTGCATTAACCTAACTAAAATAATGTACAATGAAAAATCAGCTAAGATTCACAGTAAAATACTAATGTCATGCCTTTAGAGGACAGGTTGCATTATTCAGGTTTGTCCACTTCATTCTCACCTTTATGTCATTTCTGTGACTCATTAGGGTGTGTGAGGAGGGGAAGAGAAAGGGTTTCACAAGAATATTGTCCCAACAGTAGATTAAATTCTGCATAACCAATACTGTAATGGATTTTTTCATATTTTTTTTATTTCTTATTGTTGGCTAAGTGACATACTCGGTTGGCAGTGCACTTAGCTCACATACCGAGTGTCTGTGGTTCAATCCTCAGCACAGGTAGAAATGTTAGGTATGTTTCCTTACATCTGCTGCCCCCTGTTCACCTAGTAAGTAGGTACCAGGGTGTTACTTGACTGTTGTGGGTCGCATCCTGAGGTGAGGTAGTATACCACTGATAGGGTTGGGCTTTGAAATGACCTGAGGTAGGATAACAGCTCTTAGCCTGTAAAACTGAGTTGTGAAAAAAATCTATATATACGAGTACGGTAAGAGACAATACAATAAGTGTCAGGGGCCCAAGACTATTGAACTGCCTCCCAGCATACATAAGGGGGATTACCAATAGACCCCTGGCTGTCTTCAAGAAGGCGCTGGACAGGCACCTAGTCAGTACCTGACCAGCTGGGCTGTGGCTCACATGTCGGTTTATGTGCGGCCAGCACTAACAGCCTGGTTGATCAGGTCCTGATCCACCATGAGGCCTGGTCATGGACCAGGCCGCAGGGACGTTGACAACCAAAACCTCCTCCAGGTATACCCCAAGGTGTGTATCTATATATATACAGTGGTACCTCGAGTTACGATATTTTTTCGTTCGAGAATGCTGTTCAAGTGCCATTACCAAACGAATTTATCCCCATAAGGAATAATGTAAAATAGACTAGTCCTTTTACACCCCCAAAAATATACTTACAAAAGCATTTAAAAAAATAAACTTACATAAAAGGGCGATTTTGGGGACCATCGTAACTCGAGGTACCACTGTACATGTAATGGTTTATATAATGGGCACTGGGGTTGTCCTGAAGTTACTAAAAACAACAGACATAGCCCCACTCCACAAAGGGGGCAGTAAAGCAATAGCAAAGAACTACAGACCAAGAGCACTAACATCCCATATCATAAAAATCTTTGAGAGGGTTCTAAGAAGCAAGATCACCACTCATCTTGATACCCATCAATTGCACAACCCAGGGCAGCATGGGTTTAGAGCAGGTCGCTCCTGTCTGTCCCAACTACTGGACCACTACGACAAGGTCCTGGATGCTCTAGAAGACAAACAGAATGCAGATGTTATATACACAGACTTTGCAAAAGCCTTTGACAAGTGTGACCATGGTGTAATAGCACACAAAATGAGTGATAAAGGAATAACAGGAAAAGTTGGTAGATGGATCTATAATTTCCTAACAAGTAGAACACAAAGAGTAGTAGTCAACAGGGTAAAGTCTGAGGCAGCTACTGTGAAAAGCTCTGTTCCACAAGGCACAGTACTCGCTCCCATCCTGTTCCTCATCCTCATATCGGACATAGACAGGGATATAAGCCACAGTGCCGTGTCTTCCTTTGCAGATGACACCCGAATCTGTATGACAGTGTCCACCGTTGAAGAAACTGCAAGACTCCAAGCAGATATAAACCAAATCTTTAAATGAGCTGCAGAAAACAATATGAAGTTCAATGATGAGAAATTTCAATAACTCAGATACGGAAAACGGGAAGAAATTAAAATCTCATCGGAGTACAAAACTAATTCCAACCACACAATAGAGCGAAAAACTAATGTCAAAGACCTGGGAGTGATCATGTCAGAGGATCTCACCTTCAAGGACCATAACACCCTAGCAATTGCATCTGCTAGAAAAATGACAGGATGGATAATGAGAACCTTCAAAACCTGGGATGCCAAGCCCATGATGACACTTTACAGATCGCTTGTTCTATCTAGGCTGGAATATTGCTGCACACTAACTGCACCTTTCAAGGCGGGTGAAATTGCTGACCTTGAAAATGTGTAGAGAACCTTCACGGCACGCATAACTGCGATAAACCACCTCAATTACTGGGAACGCTTGAAGTTCCTAAACTTCTACTCTAGAACGCAGGCGGGAGAGATACATTATTATATACACGTGGAAAATTCTTGAGGGATTAGTACCAAACTTGCACACGAGAATCACTCCCTATGAAAGCAAAAGACTTGGCAGGCGATGTAACATCCCCCAATGAAAAGCAGGGGTGCCACTAGCACGTTGAGGGACAACACAATAAGTGTGAGGGGCCCAAGAGTGTTCAACTGTCTCCCAGCATACATCAGGGGGATTACCAACAAACCCCTGGCTGTCTTCAAGCAGGCACTGGACAGGCACCTAAAGTCGGTACCTGATCAGCCAGGCTGTGGTTCGTACGTTGGACTGCATGCGGCCAGCAGTAACAGCCTGGTTGATCAGGCTCTGGTCCAACATGAGGCCTGGTCACAGACCGGGCCACAGGGGCGTTGACCCCTGGAATTCTCTCCAGGTAAACTGCATATACACTTGAGAATTTATTTTATTGTCTACTTTAGGGATTAAATTATTCTGCGAGTCTGTGTACAAGTTAATTGTGGACTTCATGCCTACATGCAGCTCATAGACTATAAATCTAACTTGTGTGAATGGCTGGCAAAGGCCATCATCACATGATGTAGTTTGTAGAGTTTACATAGACAACTGTACTGTATGAATAGTGACAATTATACTATAAGAATGACTAACAATTACACTCTAAGAATGACTGACAATTATACTCTAAGAAAGGCTGTCAGTTTATACTGTAAGAATGGTTAAAGTTGTTAAGTAATGGGTAGAGATTTTGTTCGTCAGAAATTGGAAAATTTCTGAGATTTTCATTCAGGGCTGC
The DNA here is from genome assembly GCA_009830355.1 of Cherax destructor. Classification (NCBI taxonomy): domain Eukaryota; kingdom Metazoa; phylum Arthropoda; class Malacostraca; order Decapoda; family Parastacidae; genus Cherax; species Cherax destructor. The sequence continues at coordinate 48,787 of WNWK01006919.1, read as the reverse complement.
CACACTTGGGTTGCCCATTTATTTTATTTTGTTACTGTTAGTTAACTATATGTAAATGTGGGTTAATTTACATTAACATAACTCAGAATAACAAATATTTTTTTTTTAAAAGCTAAGATTGGATAGAAATCAAAATGAAAACGTCTGTCATATTTGGATGACATACATTATTATTATTATTATTATTATTATTATTTATTGAGGAAACAACCCACATCTGGTCTAGCAACTGGCTTCTCGAATTCAATCCCACCAAATGCAAAGTCATGAAGATCGGAGAAGGGCAAAGAAGACCGCTGACAGAGTACAGGCTAGGCGGACAAAGGCTACAAACCTCGGCAAAGGAGAAAGACCTTGGGGTGAGTATAACGCCAAGCACGTCTCCGGAGGCACACATCAACCAGATAACTGCGGCAGCATATGGGCGACTGGCAAACCTAAGATTAGCGTTCCGTTACCTTAACAAGGAATCGTTCAAGACACTGTACACCGTGTACGTCAGGCCCATACTAGAATATGCAGCACCAGTCTGGAACCCACACCTGGTCAAGCACGTAAAGAAACTAGAGAAAGTGCAAAGGTTTGCGACAAGGTTAGTTCCACAACTCAGGGGTCTGTCCTATGAAGAAAGGTTGAGGGAAATAGGACTAACAACACTAATAATAATAATAATAATAATAATAATTTTTATTTCAATGCATGTTACAAGTGTACAATGTTATTGGTAGTTACAAATATAATACAATTATAAAACTGTAATGCAAGGAGAGCCACTGGCATGCCATGGCATTAGGGGCAGTTTATTCTAGAGACTTATTCACTAAGTACTTAATGCTAAAGAAATTGATTGAGTTTATTCTAGTTCTATATTATTTAAATTATTAAATGGTTATACATACTATTTAAAGACAATACAAGAGAAATTGGTTGAGTTTAATCTAGTTGTAGAATTTATTTCAAATTACAGTATGTTGATGCTATACTAGTATAATAACAATACTAGAAATAGTTTTTAGAGTTTCATCTAGGTATATATTTTATTTCAAATTAAGAAAATGATGATACTATAAGATTTTAAATGACAATATGATGATATGAGATTGCAACAAGTGTTAAGGAGGATGAACATATCAAAATGAGATCTTCTTAACCCTTTACCAGGCCACGCATGAAATTTGAGACACTGCAACATTTGCAACCTATATTCTGATAATATAAGCAATTCTAAGACATATTTATTTGTGTTCATTTGTCAAGTTTATTTATTTTAGGCGCCTCTAAAATACCCTCTATGGCAGAATCAAATATGAGGCACACCTGGCCTGGTAAAGGGTTAAGTAAAATAATATTGGGTTTGGAAGTTTGTTACAGTATGAGTATTTAGTATAGGGTGAGTAGGTGACTTTTGAGAAGAGTCTTGAATTGATTTTCCGACAAGGTTAACTTGATATTTACTGGTAATGAATTCCAGATTTTGGGGCCCTTTATGTGCATAGAATTTTTACATTGGTTAGTATGGACTCGGGGTATGTCAAATAGTGATCTGTGTCTTGTGTCATGTTCGTGGGACCTATTAAAGTTGTTGAGGAGAATTCTGAGCGCAGGGTTAATATTAGCATGTAGAGTTTTATGTATGTAGAAGGCACATGAATAGGTATGAATATTTTTTATGGTGAGTAGTTTTAAGGTTCTGAATATAGGTGGAGTATGCTGTCTAGAGTGGGAATTTGTTATCATCCTGACTGCAGCCTTTTGCTGGGTTATGAGTGGTCTAAGGTGATTTAATGTTGTTGAGCCCCATGCACAGATTCCATAGGTGAGATAAGGGTAGATAAGAGAATGATATAGTGCAATGAGAGCTGGTTGAGGCACATAATAGCGTATCTTAGATAATATACCTACTGTCCTTGAGATTTTCTTGGAAATTTGTTGTATGTGTGTTTGGAATTTAAGACTACTGTCAAGGTGGATTCCTAGGAATTTTCCCTCTGTGAGCCTTGTGATGGGTGAACCATTTAGCGTTATGTTAAGTGGAACATTTGTAGCTTTGTTTCCAAACTGAATGTAGTAGGTCTTGTCCGTCAGAGGGTCAGAGGAGACATGATAACGACATACAAAATACTGCGGGGAATCGACAAGGTAGACAGTGACAGGATGTTCCAGAGAGGGAACACAGAAACAAGGGGACACAACTGGAAGCTGAAGACTCAGATGAGTCAAAGGAATGTTAGGAAGCATTTCTTCAGCCACAGAGTAGTCAGGAAGTGGAATAGTCTAGAGAAAGATATAGTGGAGGTAGGAACCATACATAGTTTTAAGACGAGGTATGATAAAGCTCATGGAGCAGGGAGAGCAGAGACCCAATAGCGGACAGCGAAGAGGCGGGCCAGGAGCTGAGTCTCGACCCCTGCAACCACAATTAGGTGAGTACAATTAGGTGAGTACAGCACAGTAGGGCCCCGCTTTACGGCGTACTTGGAAATGGTGAGCGTTGGTCAGTTGTAGTTGATAAATGAAGATTAAGACAATTTATTTCGTGTGTGTGTGTGTGTTACCTATATGTACCCACCTATATGTGGTTGCAGGGGTCGAGTCACAACTCCTGGCCTCTCCAATTCATTGGTTGCTACTAGTACCGCTCTCCCGGTTCCAAGAGCCTTATCGTACCTCTTAATGATATGTATGGATCCAGATTATTCCACTTCATGATAACCCTAAGGATGAAGAAATACTTCCTAACATCCCTATGACTCATTTGAGTTTTCAGCTTCCAATTGTGACCTCTTGTTTTTGTATCCTATCTCTTGAAACATTCTGCCCCTATTCACCCTTTTAATTACTCTCAGTAATTTGTACGTCATTACCATAAACCCACTAGCCCTCCTGTCGTGCCATCAGGTTGAGTTCTCTGAACCTCTCCTCGTAGGACAAACCCCCTTAGCTCCAGTACTAGTCTTGTTGCAAACCTCTGATGTGCTTAACCAGGTATGGGTTCCATGCTGCCGTGTATGGGCCTGACATACACGGTCGTGAATGACTCTTTACTTAATTGTCGAAACGTTATTGTTAGGTTTGCCAGGCGCCAGTTTATTCAATGACAGTTATTTACTATAACGTACGTATGTATGTATGTATGTATATATATATATATATATATATATATATATATATATATATATATATATATATATATATATATATATATATATATATATATATATATACCTACCTGCTGATAAACTGAAGTATTATTAATAGATTTAGGTAATTAATATTATAATAATTGTTATTATGAGGAAGTGCTATACCCATAAGGTTAATACAGCGCCTGGGGTATGGAAGGCAATCAGGTTCAATCCAAGGAAGGGAACAAGTCCATTTGTTTGGATGGAGAGGCCTCACCTGCTTCAAGAAACATCCCCTTGAGGAGAGGGAAATATTCAATAATTTATCATACTTAATTTTCCAATTGTTGTAGCACTAGGTGACCCGCCCCAGGCAAGGTATGACCTGTGGGAGTGATCTATGTGAAGGAGCAGTGACCCACCTGCAGCACGAGGGAGGTGATGATGAGGCCCAACATGACAGCATAGTATGGGTGTTGCTCCCCCACCTCCAACACATACTTGAGTTGTGAAGCATTAGCTGTGAGCAGAGCCACGTCCAGCATGCCCTGTGCCACCGTCTTCTTGGTGGCATAGCGGTTGGGATCCAGGGTCTTCCCGCCCTGTAACATATTAATATAAATAAATTCTGCCTCTTATTATAAGCTTCACCATATTGCCTGAAAAAAAATGTGAGATTTTATTTGTCCACGTAGTATAAATCATGCTATTGCGTTGTCACACCTCCAAACACAAATTCCTTATATAAAAAAAAATAGTTAACTATCCTATCTTAACTTCAAAAACTTCCTGCGGTGTTTTGCTGAATGTGGCAACACCGATTACCACTAGACCCCTGGCTGTTTTCAAGAAGGCACTGGACAGGCACCTAAAGTCAGTACCTGACCAACCGGGCTGTGGTTCGTACTTCAGTTTGCGTGCGGCCGGCAGTAACAGCCTGGTTGATCAGACCCTGATCCACCATGAGGCCTGGTCTCAGACCGAGCCGCGGGGGCGTTGACCCCTGAAACCCTCTCCAGGTAAACCGCACCTCCACACCAATTGCGTTTTATAAGTTGTTTCAGTCACTCCGCAATCCGAGAAAGGTATCCCATAAGTATACCTGGAGAGGGTTACGCCCCTGTGGCCCGGTCTGTGACCAGGCCTCATGGTGGATCAGGGCCTGATCAACCAGGCTGTTACTGTTGGTCGTACGTAAACCGACGTACGAACCACATCTCGGCTGATCAGGTACTGACTTTAGGTGCCTGTCCAAAGCCTTCTTTTAAGTCCAGACACATATACGTACTTCATTGTACGCAAAAGACATGAGTGTTATGAGTTTCGGATACATTTAAATATAGGCGTTGAAGATCCGAAGCCAATCAGTAGAGGCATTCACAATTAAATACATGGCAATTAATATCCCACATCAATAAAAATAGCAAGTTGACACCTACACTATCTAAAATCAATTCGAACCTTCCGTAGTGATACCAGTCAGAAGAGCCACTTTAAATCTGAAGTCACTAACAAGTTGCATTCTCAACTTATCAACGTTGAAAGTTGAAGATGATCAGATGGAACATTTACAATTATGACTTGAAAACCAATATTAAATTTAATGAACTTCTTCAATGAAATTAGCCAATTCGTGTCTACATAGCCAAAAATCAATCCAAATCTTTCTCTAAATAAGAGATACATCAGCGTTTAAGGTTTGAAGCAGATCAGAAGAGGCATTCTCTTAGTTATTAATAGCACGGATACGGGGCTCTTGATCCAAAGAGTTGGACTGATCTTCCCCTTCCTTGGATTATACCTAGATGCCTTCCTTTCCCTAGTTACTATATGACCCAACGGGTTTAGTGTTTTTCCCCGAATAAAATAAAATAAACATATTCAGTTACCGCTAGTTTAATAAAATTGGAAAATTAAAACTTACATAATTTAAAATCAGTGTGAAGTTCCTTTGAGAACAACACCATGAGCCTGCAAGTCCATCAGAATACAACAAGATCGACACCATGCCTAGCCCTTTTAGGGCAGGGTAGGTGCCTGAGCCAGAGCTTGCTTTCACCTGCGACTCACAAGACTGCTATTCCCATTAGCTCCCCTGGGGCGGGGAAGATGGCAGAACAAAGATGGGCCTAGCTTCTCCCTACGAGCCCCGTGAGGGCGGGGAATGTGGCTAGGCCTGGGGACCGTTGGTCCCACAGATGAGGAGGTCCCAAGTACCTCCTCCCATGGCAGACGTTAGTCTGAGATACTCCCGAGAAAGGAAACCAAGGCCGGCCCACCACTTGGACAAGGCCCGGGCCGGGAGAGTCCCGGCGAATCAACAAGAAGAAGAAGAAGATGAATACAACAATTCAAGGTTTATTAATGACTGTATTATTAAGTTGGAAAATTTGGACCTACACAACCTAAACCAATTTTGTTCATGAGATTCATCAACCATTAAAACTTGAAAAAGTTCAGAAAAAAAGACACTCGAGCTGTTCACGAAAAAGTCTTTATCATTTTAATAACAGAAATGGTAAACTCTCTCACCCCTCAAGGGAGGTTCCTTGACGCTGGTGACGGGCTCTTGATCTAGGGAATTGGATCTGTGCTCCAGTTCCCTGAATTAAGCCTGAATACCTTCCATCCCCCCACAGGCGCTGTATAATTCTACGGGTATAGCGCTTCCCCATAATAATAATAATAATAATAATAATAATAATAATAATAATAATAATAATAATAATAATAATAATAATAATAATAATAATCACACTCCAGTAACACTCTGAACCCTTTTTTAATTAGGATACACTAGTGTTAAAAGTTAAAAGGCGATCAGACGAGGCTTTCCCAAGTCATAGTACGGAAAATTAAACTGGACCCTGGAATTCTCTCCAGGTAAACTCCAGGGTAAGGTTTATATAAAAGTGACCCGTAAAGGGGGACGGGGGTGTAAGGATCATACCTGCACATGCCACTAGTTGCATCATCCCTTCCTTAGTTTCACTCCACCAGCGTTGCAAATTTGAAACTGATGGGATGAGGCTTTCTCAAGCTAAAACGCAAACCTTGTAGGAAGAAAACCCCCAAGAGACTTACGTCCCTTGAGGCTAGTGAGGGCTCTTGATCCAGGGAATTGGACTTTACCTTCTATGCCTTGAACAGAACCTGATTGCCTTCCATTCCCCCAGGCGCGGTATGACCCCAACCAGTTTAGCGCTCCTCCATAACTGCAGTAATAAGAATGAAGCCAGAACAAAATTCAGGTAGCTACTTGAAGGTATCCCTTCGGGGACACTAATAAGTATTACAACAACAAGGATTTTTCTCAATTCATTGAAGAGGATAGTGACTGGTGTTGCCGTAAAGCACACTACACAATACCATGGTTCCAGCCTAGGTCACATCTTTGTCACATTCAAACTAGTTTTTCATATCTTTAATATGATGAGGACTCTCTTTTATTGACTTCAGGATGCGTGAGCTTTCCCTTTTTCTAAACCTTGCACTAGAGGCACTGGTCGCCACGAAGGCTTTGTTCATTGTCTCGAATACAACTGGTTCTTGGAGCCACGAAGTGAACACAAATGGAACAAATGAATTTTGATCTATGGTTTGTCGATATAAATCGAATGGGCACCATCTATCACCTACACTGTCACTGTATGTATCCTGAAAAGTATAGGCCTTGATATGCATATACTCATAGCGAATTCAAAACTGATTTGCGCGTCAATTACTAGTAAACCGCAAGTGAGGTTGAAATCTATGTTTGGGTTGTACTTGTTAGACAGCAGTACAGACAGCCAGCATTGACAGCGTTGACTTTGAAAGGAAACAGCAACTCAGTCAGCAGTGAAGTAGTATACCTGGAGTATACCTGAAGAGAGTTCCAGGGGTCAACGCCCCTGGGGCCCGGTCTGTGACCAGGCCTCATGTTGGATCAGAGCCTGATCAACCAGGCTGTTACTGCTGGCCGCACGCAGTCCAACGTACGAACCACAGCCTGGCTGGTCAGGTACCGACTTTAAGTGCCTGTCCAGTGCGTGCTTGAAGACAGCCAGGGGTTTGTTGGTAATCCCCCTGATGTATGCTGGGAGGCAGTTGAACACTCTTGGGCCCCTGACACTTATTGTGTTGTCTCTCAACGTGCTAGTGGCACCCCTGCTTTTCATTGGGGGGATGTTACATCGCCTGCCGAGTCTTTTGCTTTCGTAGGGAGTGACTCTCGTGTGCAAGTTTGGTACTAATCCCTCGAGAATTTTCCACGTGTATATAATAATGTATCTCTCCCGCCTGCGTTCTAGGGAGTACAAGTTTAGGAACTTCAAGCGTTCCCAGTAATTGAGGTGGTTTATCGCAGTTATGCGTGCCGTGAAGGTTCTCTGCACATTTTCTAGGTCAGCAATTTCACCTGCCCTGAAAGGTGCAGTTAGTGTGCAGCAATATTCCAGCCTAGATAGAACAAGCGACCTGAAAAGTGTCAACATGGGCTTGGCATCCCTGGTTTTGAAGGATCTCATTATCCATCCTGTCATTTTTCTAGCAGATGCGATTGCTACGGTGTTATGGTCCTTGAAGGTGAGATCCTCTGACATGATCACTCCCAGGTCTTTGACATTAGTTTTTCGCTCTATTGTGTGGTTGGAATTTGTTTTGTACTCCGATGAGATTTTAATTTTCTCACGTTTTCCATATCTGAGTAATTGAAATTTCTCATAATTGAACTTCATATTGTTTTCTGCAGCCCATTTAAATATTTGGTTTATGTCTGCTTGGAGTCTTGCAGTGTCTTCAACGGTGGACACTGTCATGCAGATTCGGATGTCATCTGCAAAGGAAGACACGGCACTGTGGCTTATATCCCTGTCTATGTCCGATATGAGGATGAGGAACAGGATGGGAGCGAGTACTGTGCCTTGTGGAACAGAGCTTTTCACTATAGCCGCCTCAGACTTTACTCTGTTGACTACTATTCTTTGTGTTCTACTTGATAGGAAATTATAGAACCATCTACCAACTTTTCCTGTTATTCCTTTATCACGCATTTTGTGTGCTATTATACCATGGTCACACGTGTCAAAGGCTTTTGCAAAGTCTGTGTATATAACATCTGCATTCTGTTTGTCTTCTAGAGCATCCAGGACCTTGTCGTAGTGGTCCAGTAGTTGGGACAGACAGGAGCGACCTGCTCTAAACCCATGCTGCCCTGGGGTGTGTAATTGATGGGTATCTAGATGACTGGCGATCTTGCTTCTTAGAACCCTTTCAAAGATTTTTATGATATGGGACGTTAGCGCTATTGGTCTGTAGTTCTTTACTATTGCTTTACTGCCCCCTTTGTGGAGTGGGGCTGTCTGTTGTTTTTAGTAACTGCGGGACGACCCCAGTGTCCATGCTCCCTCTCCATAGGATATTAAAAGCACGTGATAAGGGCTTTTTGCAGTTCTTGATGAACTACCTGGAGTCTACCTGGAGAGAATTCCAGGGGTCAACGCCCCCGCGGCCCGGTCTGTGACCAGGCCTACTGTTGGACCAGAGCCTGATCAACCAGGCTGTTACTGCTGGCCGCACGCAGTCCAACGTACGAACCACAGCCCGGCTGATCAGGTACCGACTTGAGGTGCCTGTCCAGTGCCTGCTTGAAGACAGCCAGGGGCTTGTTGGTAATCCCCCTGATGTATGCTGGGAGGCAGTTGAACAATCTTGGGCCCCTCACACTTATTGTGTTGTCCCTCAACGTGCTAGTGGCACCCCTGCTCTTCATTGGGGGGATGTTACATCGCATGCCGAGTCTTTTGCTTTCGTACGGAGTGATTTTTGTGTGCAAGTTTGGTACTAAGCCCTCGAGAATTTTCCATGTGTATATAATAATGTATCTCTCCCGCCTGCGTTCTAGAGAGTACAGGTTTAGGAACTTCAAGCGTTCCCAGTAGTTGAGGTGGTTTATCGCACTTATGCGTGCGGTGAAGGTTCTCTGCACATTTTCAAGGTCAGCAATTTCCCTCGCCTTGAAAGGTGCAGTTAGTGTGCAGCAATATTCCAGCCTAGATAGAACAAGCGATCTGTAAAGTGTCAACATGGGCTTTGCATCCCTGGTTTTGAAGGTTCTCATTATCCATCCTGTCATTTTTCGAGCAGATGCAATTGCTACATTGTTATGGTCCTTGAAGGTGAGATCCTCTGACATGATCACTCCCAGGTCTTTGGCATTAGTTTTTCGCTCTATTGTGTGGTTGGAATTAGTTTTGTACTCCGATGAGATTTTAATTTATTCACGTTTTCCGTATCTGAGTAATTGAAATTTCTCATCATTGAACTTCATATTGTTTTCTGCAGCCCATTTAAAGATTTGGTTTATGTCTGCTTGGAGTCTTGCAGTGTCTTCAACGGTGGACACTGTCATACAGATTCGGGTGTCATCTGCAAAGGAAGACACAGCACTGTGGCTTATATCCCTGTCAATGTCTGATATGAGGATGAGGAATAGGATGGGAGCAAGTACTGTGCCTTGTGGACGGAACACGGAGTTCCATGAGCTGAGCCTGGAGCGGAGTGCATGGGCATGTCATTTATTGCCTTTTCGAAGTCATTTGGCGTCAGGGTAATGTCAGATAGGCTTGCGTCTGCCAAGTTCTGTGGCACTCATAAAAAAATAATTTAGGTCTTCGACTTTCAGTCTGGTTAGCGGCTGGCTAAAAACTGAGTCATACTGGGACTTTAGTAACTCACTCATTTCCTTGCTGTCATCTGTGTATGACCCATCCCGTTTAAGTAGGGGCCCAATACTTAATGTTGTTCTCGACTTTGATTTGGCATAAGAAAAGAAATACTTTGGGTTTCTTTCAATTTCATTTATGGCTTTTAGTTCTTCCCGTGTTTCTTGATTCCTGTAAGATTCCTTTAGTTTTAATTCGATGTTTGCTGTTTCTCTGACCAGTGTCTCCCTACGTATTTCAGATATATTGGCCTCTTGTAGCCGCTCCGTTATTCTTTGCCTTCGCCTGTATAGGGAGCGCCTCTCTCTTTCTAGTTTACATCTCCTCCTTTTCCTTAAGGGAATTTGCCTTAAGCAAACCTCAAGTGCCACAGAGTTAATTTGTTCTAGACATAGGTTAGGATCCGCGATGCTTAGTGAGGTACAAGTTGAGAGACAATAGCTTGTTCAAGGCCAACTTTTTGTTCATACTGACACCACTTTTTTTCTTCACACACACACGCAGAGCTGAGACTCGACCCCTGCAACCACATGTAGGTGGGTACTCAAACACCTTCTAAGTGTCCTCTTCAAACTGTGGGATTGTTGTAAATTATTGCTCCCACTTTTTTTCTCCACTCAATAATGTTAATATCATCAGGTGGTATGTCACTATCTATCTATGGGAAAGGGTTGCAAAATGGTTTAGCAAATTCAATAAAACTAGTTTCATTCATGACAGCGAAGTGTTCCTTGAGATTGATTAAGCCAGTGTGAGAGTGAGGGGAGACGAGAGGCATATAAGCCAGGCTGGGGTCCAGTGGCTTTAATCTATATGGAATGTTGACGCGAGTCCAAGGTCACCCCTCACAAGAGGAGGCGAGGGGAGGGTTGGTTGGCTAATTGAATTTAAAACCTATCGACTACAGGAGAGTCATTAAGGATGCATATAATCTGTTCACCAAGACTACCTTGATCCCTAAAATAAAGATTATAGTAAACTCTCAGTGTATATACACTGAGAGAGAGAGAGGTGTACATGTACATATCCTGTGGGAAAGAGTTGGTTCCTTCGTTGGCTTTAAAGTCTATCGATTGCACTAGAGTAATTAATGCTGCACCACTCAAGAAAACTTCATCCCCCTTCAGCATGAAGTAAACTCTGGGTGTATATATACTGAGAAATACTCACCATCCGGTATACATACCATGAGGGAAGGGACCACAATTTTACCCTGAGGAACATGATGGTAATTAATTATGCTTCACCCAAGAAATTTGTATATTTTCCAACAATTTTACCAAGAAGGTATTTTTGTGTGATAGTGTCCTGCTGTAAAGTTACAAATTTTTCACGAAAGAATAATTTTGTTAAATGAAATTGCACTATTCGTCCATTCTTATCAAAACTAGTTTTTAGTTACGCGGCAGCGTGGCTACCCTGATCTACATCACATATTTACAAGATTAGAGAAAGGACTATGTTTACCTAACACATCACGTTTCAAAATTATACTCTTATCAGTACGAGATGAGTTTAAAAAATTAGTAATGAAATATGTCAACTTCATCCAGTAAATAATGTACCGGAGCATTGATCAGAGCTCATTGGTCGGTCGCCAGAGCTGCCTACCGGAACCAATCTATTGACGACAAAACAAAGGAAAACCCAATTCGCCTTCAACAATAGCCAGGTCAGGTGTGGTGAAGCAGGTGTCGTTATTTAGGTGTTGTGAGTCAGCTCTTAGCACCTTCAACAATAGCCAGGTCAGGTGTAGTGAAGCAGGTGTCGTTATTTAGGTGTGGTGAGTAAGCTCTAGTCTGTTCCGCAGTTTAACATATCAGATTAATATTTATACTGGTTTGATTTTTACTATATTCAAGGGAAAGTGCTAATTCAGTAAGGGTCATGTGACATGTCAAGATATCTTATTCATGAAATAAGATACCAGTTATACTAAGCAAATTTCCTAAATTTGCTTGTAACAGATAATTGAAATGTAGATATAAATCCAAATGTACAATTTTTAACCCTTTTGGGTCCTAGTTCCTAGTCCTTTTGTGTATCCATATGCTCTTGCGCTACCGTCCACAGGATGGATATGGGGTGCATAATAAACTAGCCACTTCGGTGGCAAAATCTAATCTAAATCTAATCATACACCACCCGGAGAACTAAAGGTAATCAGATTTGATTCCCTTCAGCATGAAGGTCCCTCTCTCTCTTGAAGGATATCATGGCAATGGTGCGGCATCCATTAAGGTCTGTAAATGGTCCAAGTCGGACCGAAACGTCGTCATAAGCTCCTCTATCCTATGTGCGGGTTATTTGTTTATTGTTAAGGACATGTTGTGTCTTGAAGCCTCATGAGAGAATATTATCCTCGTTCTCACCAAACACATGACTTCCCTCTCCAATCATCCCATGAAAGAAATTTATTGCAAAATGTAATATGTTCAGGCTATATTTACTCATGATATTTCGATCTAAGTAGAAATTTATTATCTCATTGGAGTGATTTTTTTTAGGGTGAAAAATAGTCTGTAAACAAGTTTCCTCTAAACCGGTTGCAGATCATTATATTAAAAAAACAAGCGCTTAACCCAGTTGAACCGGTTGTCCTTGTTCCTAGTGGGAACTCACCTTCAGTTTGGTAACTTGTAACACCGTTCTAACTACGCGAGTTTACATTTCATAATTTGAATGGTACAAAGAAAGCCACTATCATGCCGAGGCATTTCGGGTAGGCTTAACCTAATAGGACGTGAGGTGGAGAATACTGTATGTATACAGTATACATGGCTCACCCCGTTATGTATGTCATGTATACACAGCTCACGCTGGTGTTCTGTCATGTGTATACACAGCTCACGCTGGTGTTCTGTCATGTATACACAGCTCACGCTGGTGTTCTGTCATGTATACACAGCTCACGCTGGTGTTCTGTCATGTATACACAGCTCACGCTGGTGTTCTGTCATGTATACACAGCTCACGCTGGTGTTCTGTCATGTATACACAGCTCACGCTGGTGTTCTGTCATGTATACACAGCTCACGCTGGTGTTCTGCCATGTATACACAGCTCACGCTGGTGTTCTGTCATGTATACACAGCTCACGCTGGTGTTCTGTCATGTATACACAGCTCACGCTGGTGTTCTGTCATGTATACACAGCTCACGCTGGTGTTCTGTCATGTATACACAGCTCACGCTGGTGTTCTGTCATGTATACACAGCTCACGCTGGTGTTCTGTCATGTGTATACACAGCTCACGCTGGTGTTCTGTCATGTATACACAGCTCACGCTGGTGTTCTGCCATGTATACACAGCTCACGCTGGTGTTCTGTCATGTATACACAGCTCACGCTGGTGTTCTGTCATGTATACACAGCTCACGCTGGTGTTCTGTCATGTATACACAGCTCACGCTGGTGTTCTGTCATGTATACACAGCTCACGCTGGTGTTCTGTCATGTGTACACAGCTCACGCTGGTGTTCTGTCATGTATACACAGCTCACGCTGGTGTTCTGTCATGTATACACAGCTCACGCTGGTGTTCTGTCATGTGTACACAGCTCACGCTGGTGTTCTGTCATGTATACACAGCTCACGCTGGTGTTCTGTCATGTATACACAGCTCACGCTGGTGTTCTGTCATGTATACACAGCTCACGCTGGTGTTCTGTCATGTGTACACAGCTCACGCTGGTGATGTATCAAATAGTAAGGTGATTGACTTCAAGATGTACCCAGAAAATCCACACTTAGTAAATTGTCTCATACACAGTACATATTGTAACATTTATTCTTCGTTCTGCTGCTCAGTTATTTCACATTAGCATCCAAGGATATGAAATGTCAGAAGGTGGCCGCCAAAGTTGAATTAAAATACAATTCGAGCGCAAGATACTCAGGGTTCACGAGGGGGGGGGGAAACAAGTGCATAGTCAGAAGTTTAAGTGTTGCTTATAAGTGCATTCTATTTTAGTTTCTAAAGTACTTGAGTCATCTGGAGTTAACGGCTGAGTCAGCCTCTGTGGAACATCACTTCCTCTTTCTGGTTTTCACATTTTGTTAAAGTGACTTGATGCAGGCGAGGGGCTCTTGATTTAAGGAATTAGAACTACCTCTCTTTTTATGCGGATTTAACCTGATTACTTTCATTTCCCATGAGCTCTTATTATAATCACTGCTTCACGTACGTCTCGCGGCCAGGATACGGAGGATCGAGCCTTGGGCTAAATGACCCACGTGGGTTTAGCACTTCAAATTAATAATAATAATTATAATAATAATAATAATAATAATAATAATAATAATAATAATAATAATAATAATAATAATAATAATTAGTAATTATTTGAATATATAATAATAGTAATAATCAATTATTGTCCTGTCAGTTTCGTTTAATATCTTTATTATGCACCACATACTCATTCTGTGGGCGGTAGTCAAAAAATTAGAGGCACGTAATGGGTCCTGGGTGGCCATTGGCATGAAAACGTTTCTCATTTTTTCGAGATTGAACACGAACAAGAAATCATTTTTATTGGCAAATTCAGATGTGTTGTAGGCTGGCATATCTTAAATGGTGTCTTCATACTTTCCATTATGGTGCAGACTGGTATATATATATCAGGTGAGATGTAAGTAGTGGCGTCACAGTGGTGGTGTCACAGTGGTGGCGTCACAGTGGTGGCGTCACAGTGGTGGCGTCACAGTGGTGGCGTCACAGTGGTGGCGTCAGTGGTGGTGTCACAGTGGTGGTGTCACAGTGGTGTCACAGTGGTGGTGTCACAGTGGTGGTGTCACAGTGGTGGTGTCACAGTGGTGGCGTCACAGTGGTGGCGTCACAGTTGTGGCGTCACAGTGGTGGTGTCACAGTGGTGGCGTCACAGTGGTGGCGTCACAGTGGTGGTGTCACAGTGGTGGCGTCACAGTGGTGGTGTCACAGTGGTGGCGTCACAGTGGTGGTGTGACAGTGGTGGTGTGACAGTGGTGGCGTCACAGTGGTGGTGTCACAGTGGTGGCGTCACAGTGGTGGTGTCACAGTGGTGGTGTCACAGTGGTGGTGTCACAGTGGTGGTGTCACAGTGGTGGTGTCACAGTGGTGGTCACAGTGGTGGTGTCACAGTGGTGGTGTCACAGTGGTGGCGTCACAGTGGTGGCGTCACAGTGGTGGCGTCACAGTGGTGGTGTCACAGTGGTGGCGTCACAGTGGTGGTGTCACAGTGGTGGCGTCACAGTGGTGTTGTCACAGTGGTGGCGTCACAGTGGTGGTGTCACAGTGGTGGTGTCACAGTGGTGGTGTCAGTGGTGGTGTCACGGTGGTGGCGTCACAGTGGTGGCGTCACAGTGGTGGCGTCACAGTGGCGGCGTCACAGTGGTGGTGTCACAGTGGTGGCGTCACAGTGGTGGTGTCACAGTGGTGGTGTGACAGTGGTGGCGTCACAGTGGTGGCGTCACAGTGGTGGTGTCACAGTGGTGGCGTCACAGTGGTGGCGTCACAGTGGTGGTGTCACAGTGATAGTTGCAGAGTCCGCCATAATATATGTGAACGAGGCCACTGTGTGGGGCTTGAGGAGACATGTTGGTCCAGTACACACCATTACACTTTGTTGAAGGTAATATTCCAGAAATGACTCATTACACTACCCCCTGCCCCATCATTTCCTGGTTAACGATGCAAAACTTAACACGACACACATTCATCCATTGTTTACTTCGAATCATTTCACTTCCCGAGATTTCACATTAAATAAAAAGCACTTTCCAGACTAATTATATTGACAGTAGCAGATGGTATTCAAAGTGACAAGTGGTATTAGCTGGCGTGTTATTGAAACTAGTAACTATACGCTCTTCATTCTTTGGAGTCCTCACTTGTAATTTTATATCATATGCACATGCAACATACATTTTTTTAAATATTTATGTAATAGTTGTTTAATAATAGATCAGCTGGATGCTCTACTATATTAGGTTAAGTTAGGGAGCTCTTAAAATCATCCATATTATCATGGAAGGCGCCAGAATTTCTATATGAACGGGGCTTAGGGGTGGATATCTAGGCTACGAGACCTGTTTTAATGCAGCGTTATTATTATTACTATTTTAATTTGGAGGGATTGGGAGAAGGGCTTTTCGCGTTTTTTGTATGTTTAAAATGACCACTGTTTGTTATATATTTGCAGTTTGAAATAAAATGACCCCTACAGGTTGAGCGCTTCCTAATTATTATAATAATAATAATGCTAGTGAGCCAGTTACAATAAAGAAATTTGGAAGTATATTTTAATAAGGTTATAAGCAACAATGACGGTGGTGGGCAGCGCTGAGTAACTCGTGTAGGCTTATTTTTTTTTTTGTGTGAATATCATGACAATGTTAGTGGTCGGTGACTCCACTCTTAGAAATACATTCTCTATGAGTTTAGTAAATTAGAGATGGTCAGGAAGTATTGTTCAACGTGATACGGTGTTGTAACAAAGAATGAAAGTTCACTTACAGACACAATCATTGAGACTTCTGCATCTAATTTGAAAGCCGTCTTGCATTACAGTCCATATCCTTTACCTAAATACTGGGTTACATAATTGTCTACTATATAAATTACTGATTTTTTTTGCGTGCATTTCGGCCGTTTGGAGGTTCATAATTTTGGACAGTTGCGGATCGATGGGACAAGAACGATCCATTACCATTGGCTGCTAAGCGACCCCATAAACACCATGGTAGACTGTCACTCATGTTTTGTCACACCTCTATCACACCATATCACCAATAAGCAAGTAACATAAACGGGCGTCCAACATCTGGCACTGGGAAATATTGTTCATTTAGTCGTCATTGAAAGTCACGTGACACGGGATTTTGAAACAAGATAATCCATTCAGTGGTGCCGACACTGAGGGGTTTATAGAGGACCAAAACAGTACCGGCTGATGGCTTATCAGTGCCGAACGAAGTGGTCTGAATTAAAACAGGTAAACCACTACGGCTGCTTAAAAAGACGTCCTGGAATATGTGAAACGCGTATGCGGCCTCTTGTCAGTTCATGTGACTATTCCATTCACCGAAGCTCTCATTTAACGGCCTCGCCTGCTTATTATGCTCTACTCTCTGATAATTTCTTCTTTAACTAATTTCCTAATTTCCAAACTAGCACAGAAGTGCCACAATAAGGATGCCTCTCTCTCTTTCTCTAGCACTATCTCCCTCACGGGTTTAGGTTCCATGAACATGGTAATTATAATAATCCGTTATGGTGGTGATGGCTATCAAGGCCGACTCAAACCTACCACCTCACAGGTGTCACCACGAGCACTGAGGCCTCACTAAGTAGTTAATGTGGTGAGGTTCATGACGGAAATATCGTATGTGATGTCAGGTAGTCCTGTAATGAACCGCGATGTATATACACCAAGATCAATGGCAAATATGTTAGTATGAAACTGAATATTAAAAAGGTATAAAATACCGACAGGTTGTTAGGTAATATACCGACAGGTTGTTAGGTAATATACCGACAGGTTGTTAGGTAATATACCGACAGGTTGTTAGGTAATATACCGACAGGTTGTTAGGTAATATACCGACAGGTTGTTAGGTAATATACCGACAGGTTGTTAGGTAATATACCGACAGGTTGTTAGGTAATATACCGACAGGTTGTTAGGTAATATACCGACAGGTTGTTAGGTAATATACGACGGTTGTTGGTATACACAGGTTGTTAGGTAATATACCGACAGGTTGTTAGGTAATATACCGACAGATTGTTAGGTAATATACCGACAGGTTGTTAGGTAATATACCGACAGGTTGTTAGGTAATATACCGACAGGTTGTTAGGTAATATACCGACAGGTTGTTAGGTAATATACCGACAGGTTGTTAGGTAATATACCGACAGGTTGTTAGGTAATATACCGACAGGTTGTTAGGTAATATACCGACAGGTTGTTAGGTAATATACCGACAGGTTGTTAGGTAATATACCGACAGGTTGTTAGGTAACATACCTAACTGTTGCATGTGTCTTACCTAACAACATGTTATGAAACTAATGAAGCTTAAACTTCAGGGGCCC
Source organism: Cherax destructor (assembly GCA_009830355.1). Taxonomy (NCBI): domain Eukaryota; kingdom Metazoa; phylum Arthropoda; class Malacostraca; order Decapoda; family Parastacidae; genus Cherax; species Cherax destructor. Next base: position 30,877 of record WNWK01006919.1, on the reverse strand, counting down.
TAATCCCGGAGGGGCACCAGAAGCCACTTTGGTCCACTTTGCTTAAATTTTTTGGGGTCTACTGTATGAGAAGGGGTTGCGAAGGGCCCCCATAACAGTTCAAGGTCCGCCACTGACCAAGGTACCATATACATCAAGATACTTCTCGGTATATATATAAACTGAGAGATACAGTACACATCTATTGACGTGGTGTATTTATATCTATGTAGTATATTTACTGAGAGGTGCGGTTCTCAAGGCGGGTGAAATTGCTGACCTTGAAAATGTGCAGAGAACCTTCACCACACGCATAAGTGCGATAAACCACCTCAACTACTGGGAACGCTTGAAGTTCCTAAACCTGTACTCTCTAGAACGCAGGCGGGAGAGATACATTATTATATACACGTGGAAAATTCTCGAGGGCTCAGTATCAAACTTGCACACAAAAATCACTCCGTACGAAAGCAACAGACTCGGCAGGCGATGTAACATCCCCCCAATGAAGAGCAGGGGTGCCACTAGCACGTTGAGGGACAACACAATAAGTGTGAGGGGCCCAAGTTTGTTCAACTGCCTCCCAGCATACATCAGGGGGATTACCAACAAGCCCCTGGCTGTCTTCAAGCAGGCACTGGACAGGCACCTCAAGTCGGTACCGGATCAGCCGGGCTGTGGTTCGTACGTTGGACTGCGTGCGGCCAGCAGTAACAGCCTGGTTGATCAGGCTCTGGTCCAACAGGAGGCCTGGTCACAGACCGGCCCGCGGGGGCGTTGACCCCTGGAATTCTCTCCAGGTAGACTCCAGGTAGTGCAATACTTAGGTTAACAGGCAGTTTACCTATATGTTTAACATTTGCAAGATAACTTCAAATAAACATCAGTCAATCAGTCAGTCCCTCCATCAGTTGCAGTTATCGGTCCACATCGAGTCCTACCTAATAATTAAAACTTTCGTGGTGCATATCATTTGTTTATTATAGTTTTATCATAAATAATTAAACAAATTTCTGTGATCATAGTTTAGTTTAATATGTTTATTATGCACCCCATACCCATCCTCACTCTGTCATCATAGATTCGTGAAAATTCATCAGTTGCAGGGGTCGATTCACAGCTCGGTCCCGCCTCTTCACTACTAGGTCCACTCCCTGCTCCATGAGCTTTACCATACCTCTTCTTAAAGATATGTATGGGTCCTGCGTCCACTATATCACTCTCCAGACTATTCCACTTCCTGACAACTCTATGACTGAAAAAATCCTTCCTCCCATCCCTGTGACTCGTCTGAGTTTTTAACTTCCAATTGTGACCCCTTGTGTGTGTGTCCTAATTTTCCTACCTGTTGTGCGGTAGCTGCTGCTGACCGTGTGGAAATGTGCGGAAGTCTCCATTCACAGTAAATGACAGTCACCCCAGTTCAGATTATTTTTTTTATACTGTGTTACTATACTAACCCCATATCATGAAATGTTTTGTTAACCACGGAAAATTAATTGCTTGACATGCAAATGCATTTAGTATTTTAAGTTTAGGTAGTAAAGTTATTATTTTTTTCCCAATTTAAACTATCATTTAGTAAGCCCATTGTCACGTATTTAAAGTCATGAGCGTTCGACTCATAATCTTATAGATTTGGGTTCGGTCCCCAGGCAGTGAAAGACGTATAGGCTCTCCTAACCGTAAATATGGATGTAGATGTTAGCTAATTGTTGTGGGTAAAGTTAGGAAAGAGGAGGAAGGGGGGTAGTACATCTTAGATAGGGTTGGGTTTTGAAATGAGCTAAGAAAAAAGCTCTTAACTTGTTTATAAAAGACAATCAGTGGCAGGTTGTAGCACGAGGACACTGAGTCTACACATAACGGTCGCTTCCCCGCCTCACCTTCACACACTCACGGAACCTGACAATCAGCGGACAGTTTCCACTGGTGGTTTGTACACTGGCATTTCTCACAAGGCTAACTAGAACAAAGTCTGTGAAAGAAAATAGGTTATATTTAACGTCACGTTTTACATTTTTTTTTATACTAACACAGAACTCTCAGTTAATTTATCATCGTCGTCACTTCTGCTGAAGTTGGTGAGGTTAAAAGCTTACATACATACTACACCGTTATGTCTGGTCACGAACATAACGGCGAAGGGCCACGATAAACCACTAGCTTCTTGTCCCATACAAGGTATACAATACGAGTTCATTATATGCAGCGTCCCAAAAATCTGTACACAGGAAATATAGGCGTTATGTTCCTAAAGTAAAATAAATATTTCAGTAATAAAATATTCAAAGGGCTTACTATACCAGACTTTGTCCCATGAGGATACCTGAAATCATAAACACTTAAAATTTCTACAAGAAATATTATGTTTGTGGTTTATTATGACATTTAATTAGGTATCTCAAAATGTATATAATGTAAACCGAACGATATATATCTCTGTATATTACCGATAATAATAATAATATAATAATATCTTTATTTACTACAAGTACATGTACGACCCACACCAGTCCACTAACACCCAGGTACCCATTTTACTGATGGATGAACATAGACAACCGATGTAAGGAAACACATCCAATGTTTCCACCCCTTCGCCGGGAATCGAACCCGGACCCTCACCGTGTGAAGCAAGAACTTTTGCCACCAGGCCACGGGCCACCGTGGCCTGGTGGCCCGTGTATATGCACATGTATATCTGTTTATATAATGAAAGATACCTCAAAATCCTATTATGGTAATTAAAGTATCCGTGATAGTATCAAAGTAAATTGCCCCCCTGAGGACCAATATGCAATCACTGAAAAGTAATTTTTTTAAGTATAATAACACGATAATTCGTAGCATTTCAAAGATTTATTTTTTTTGCCGCTGCTTTTTGACTTGTGTTTACCACCGTAAGTGAATAAACATGATTTACCTCGTGCATCCCCAGCAGCGTGACTCGTGTTGGTCGTGTTGTATCGCTGTGTATCAGCGCCCGTCTCCCTGATACTTCCTACTCCAAGAATTAAATGGTGCACTTTTATGGTGTGTCGAGGATAAACTGTGGTGTCGAAAGACTGACTGGTGTAGAGGAGCACTTTCGTGTGGGGTGCAGGAAAGACTGTCGTGTAGAGAAGAGCTGGAGGTGACGAAAGTGTTGTGATATGGAGTTTAACAAGTTATAAACTGACTGCAATGAGTCTCGCAGAGTTGTAGGTGAAAGCGTCATGATGAAGGTCATAACGTGTAATTAAGGGTATTATGAAGGAGGAAAAGGGTCATTATTCACTGCAAAACCGTGAGAACCTTTAACTGAAAGTCACTAGCGCAAGGGACAGAGGCGTAGAAAGTGTCTGTTTTTGGGTTGTTCTCAGAGGTAAAGGTAATTCCAGCACATCAAATCTCAGAGAGTTTCTTTTTTTAAAGACAGTTTCGATTTAAGGTTTGCCCTGTACATAGTGTTTTACCACATTTGTCATCAATTCTGCCATTCCAAAAGAGAACTCGCCTCTATTCACATGTTTAATATGCTCAAACATCGAGTTTAAATGTCATACTGCCGACATTAATGAAGAAAAGACTCGCTACAGAGTTACTAATAGTTTAATATCTTTATTATGCACTCCATACCCATCCTGTGGGTGGTAGTCAGAAGATTAGAGGTACACAATAGGCCCAGAGACTGCCTTTATTAGATATGAGCATCTGTCGTGCAGGAAGAGCCGCATGTCTAAGGGGCATCCAACAAAATCACAGACTCCTGCATGTTACACTGCCCGGTTTCGGTTGGGTTACAGGTACGTCTGGGAGTTTTCACCACCAGCTGATCATTAGACAAATTGATAATTAGGACGCTACGTTTCTCCCGAACAATAATCTTTATTTATGTAATACAGAGGCTTGAATATTTTCTACAATCCATTGCTTGTTCTATCTAGGCTGGAATATTGCTGCACACTAACTGCACCTTTCAAGGCAGGTGAAATTGCTGACCTAGAAAATGTGCAGAGAACCTTCACGGCACGCATAACTGCGATAAACCACCTCATTTACTGGGAACACTTGAAGTTCCTAAACCTGTACTCCCTAGAACGCAGGCGGGAGAGATACATTATTATATACACTTGGAAAATTCTCGAGGGATTAGTACCAAACTTGCACACGAGAGTCACTCCCTGAAAGCAAAAGACTCGGCAGGCGATGTAACATCCCCAATGAAAAGCAGGGTGCCACTAGCACGTTGAGAGACAACACAATAGTGTCAGGGCCCAAGACTATTCAACTGCCTCCCAGCATACATCAGGGGGATTACCAACAAACCCCTGGCTGTCTTCAAGCAGGCACTGGACAGGCACCTAAAGTCGGTACCTGACCAGCCAGTCTGTGGTTCGTACGTTGGACTGCGTGCGGCCAGCAGTAACAGCCTGGTTGATCAGGCTCTGATCCAACATGAGGCCTGGTCACAGACCGGGCCGCAGGGGCGTTGACCCCTGGAACTCTCTTCAGGTATACTCCAGGTATAAATCTCTGGAACATCTTATGGGCCTGGCTAAGTTCCACTAGTGGGCCCTGCCCACATGTGACCACGTCTTCACCTGCTGCATTTCTCCACATCTACAACCAACCCTATTGCTAAATCTGTCATCCGCCTTATGAGCCTATCCTACTTCCACTAGTGGGTCCCGCTCACATGTGACCATGCCATTACAAAACTCTTCGTCATCTGGGCTCTGTATTAAATTGCCAAATTCTGCTGCTTAGGTGAAAAGCCATTCACATACCCAGGTGTTGCATATGTGTCTTATTTACCACTCGCTGACGTAGATCTAAGTGAATGTAAGCTTGGCCAGAGGAACCAGTGTCACTCCCTGCGCATTATGTGCTGCAATGCTAAAAAAATAATCATGAGTTCAGAGATCACTAGCTTTCAAATGTTACATTACCTGGAGTATACCTGAAGAGGGTTTCGGGGGTCAACGACCCCGCGGCCCGGTCTGTGACCAGGCCTCATGGTAGATCAGGACCTGATCAACCAGGCTGTTACTGTTGGCCGCACGTAAACCGATGTAGGAACCACAGCCCGGCTGATCAGGTACTGATTTTAAGTGCCTGTCCAGCGCCTTCTTGAAGACAGCCAGGAGTCTATTGGCAATCATCCTTATGTATGCTAGGAGGCATTTGAACACTCTTGGGCCCCAGACACATTGTGTTGTCTCTTATCGTGCTAGTGGCGCCCCTGCTTTTCATTGATGGGGGGATTGTTGCATCGCCTGCCGGGTCTTTTCTTTCATAGGGAGTGATTTTCGTGTGTAAATTTGGTACTAATCCCTCTAGGATTTTCCAAGTGTATATAATCATGTATCTCTCCCGCCTGAGTTCCAGGGAGTACAGGTCGAGGAACTTCAACCGTTCCCAGTAATTTAGGTGTTTAATCGTACTTATGCGTGCCGTGAAGGTTCTCTGTACATTTTCTAGGTCAACAATTTCACCTTCCCTGAAAGGCGCTGTTAGTGTGGAGCAATATTCCAGCCTAGATAGAATAAGCGACCTGAAGAGTGTCAGTATGGGCTTGGCATCCCTAGTTTTGAAGGTTCTCAATATCCATCCTGTCATTTTTCTAGCAGATGCGATTGATACAATGTTGTGGTCTTTGAAAGTGAGATCCTCTGACATTATCACTCCCAAGTCTTTTATATTATTTTTTTCGCTCTATTGTGTGGTTGGAATTTGTTTTTACTCCGATATATTTACCATCCATTCTGGAAAAATGCCTTGACTTTACAGATTGTAAATAACTCATACCCGTTTAAACTTGTCTGAATTCAACCACACTTTGCAAAAATATTGGGTATTATAAATAACACATAACCACATACATGTATAAACTACATCGTAATATTTTTGTGACTGATTTCATGCCTTTGAAAACAACTCATTAAGATTTTTTTACCAGATCATAATTTTGTAACTCATTAGCACTAACTTGCTTAACAATTAAAATTTCGGGATCCAGACCGTGAACCCATTATGTGCCTCTGAGATCTTTTGACTATCACCCACAGTATGGGTATGGCGATGTATAATGAAGTTATTAAACCTAAAAAAAAAAAAAAAAAAAAACTAAGTGGAATAAACTGCCAAGTAGCTTCAATGAAACAAATAATTTTAGTAACTTTATAAGTAGTTTAGACACATAAATGACTAGGGACTGCTTATCATGGGCCAGTACGCCTACGGCAGTATCTTCTCCTTTCATATTTTTGTAGTGTGACCTAGGCTAGTAATAGACTAAGTATATCATATTCATAATTCACGGCACCTTCCTAGTACTGAGACACACTGGCCTATTTGCACCTTTGTCGGCCCTCACAAGTGTGTAGCACACTTGTGCTCTCATATTACACACATGAGCGCAGTGGCGCGATGTCACGTATCGAATACTGGTTTTTGCCATCATTTCAAGCAGAGTGTAACCCACTATACAACGAGGCTTCTCAAATGTCACACCTCGCATACTAACCTCGAGTCCATATCATCACTTTATACCTCAATCTTCCCTAAAGGGTGACCTTTTTATATTTACATATTATATATACATTAATCTGTAATTATTTATACGAAACATGTAATGATTTATGCTAATATATTATGTGCGTGTAACGTTTTGCTGATGTAGTAGAGGGAGAGGTGAGGTGGTGAATACTGTGGCTGTGTTCATCTCAGGTTCTTCCATGACTTGTTGGTGTGGTGAGGTGTAACCAAGTGTAGCCAAGGTGTGTGATGTAGTGTCTGGGTGACCCCTACTCACCATCCAAAAACATCCAACCTCCACCACCAGTGGCGGCGCCAAGGGGAAGCTTGAGGGGTTGAAGCCCCCTACAAAATAGTAATAACGCTGCTACAAAACAAAGTCTCCTAACACCCCCTCCCAATACTATAGCAACCCCTGAGACCCCACAGGATAAAAATTTTGTTGCTGCCCCTGTCCATCACCTACTCAACATATCCGCCACCACTCAGAAACATTCCCCTTCTACTTCGTTACCCGCAAAAATATCCACCACCACTCAGAAACCTCCTCAACCACTCACTGACAATACCCAACACCACTTGAATAGACGAGAACACGTTTGAATCTTTGTGAACAGACAAAAAAAAAAGAGAAAAGATGGTAACAAGTTTGAATCTGTGAACTGACGACAAAAATATTTGAAACGACGTGAAAATACAGCCAACACATCTGAAAGCAGTTTAATAAACTGGTAAAAATTTAATCAATGAATCGAGTGACAAACAAAACAAATTTTATTTTTAAAATGTATATAATTGTTAAAAAAGGTGATATTTATTTTATACATTGCACAATGCCCTGGTTATGCAGAGTATTTCGAGCATATTAAAACTAGAATTTAAAATTACTATACTTTACATGGCTGAATACTTGAAATTAAATTAATTATTTGATTACGAGGTTGAATATAATTGTGTTTGATAAGATTATTGAATGTAATGATAATTTTAACTTTTAAGTAACAAAACTCTGTACATTATAACAACAATGTGCTTTTAACATCCTATGGAGAGGGAGCATGGACACAGGGGTCGTCCCACAGCTGCTAAAAACAACAGACATAGCCCCACTCCACAAAGCAAAGAACAAAGCAAAGAACTAAAGACCGATAGCGCTAACGTCCCATATCATAAAATCTGGATGCTTTAATAGAAGACAAACAAAACGTAGATGTAGTATACACAGACTTTGCAAAAACCTTTGACAGGTGTGACCATGGTGTAATAGCGCACAAAATGCGTGATAAAGGAATAACAGGTAAAGTTGGTAGATGGATCTACAGTGCTCGTCACGGCATTATGCCGGGTGAGCGCCCCGGCACAATGCCATGATGAAAATCAAAAGCCTACCGTACAGGGAGATGTCTTTTTTCGTCAGTGCATTCTGCTGGGAAGCAGCAGGCGGCTACGGCGAAAAGCTGTTCCACAAGGCACAGCACTCGCTCCCATCCTGTTTCTCATCCTCATATCTGACATAGACAGAGATGTAAGCCACAGCACCGTCTCTTTCTTTGCAGATGACACCCGCCGAATTTGCATGACTGTCCTCCATTGAAGACATCGCAAGACTCCAGGCGGACATCAACCAAATCTTTAAATGGGCCGCAGGGTAAGTTCGTCAGGACACCGGACAGGTGTTTCCTGACGCGGGTCTTAGTCAGATGATGACCCGCCGTTGCAGTGGGCCGCAGAAAACAATATGAAGTTCAATGATGAGAGATTTCAATTACTCCGATATGGAAAACGTGAGGAAATTAAAACTATATCGGATTATAAAACAAATTCCAACCACACAATAGAGCGAAAAACTAATGTAAAAGACCTGGGAGTGATTATGTCAGAGGATCTCACCTTCAAAGACCATAACAGTGTATCAATCGCATCTGCTAGAAAAAATGACAGGATGGATAATGAGAATCTTCAAAACTAGGGATGCCAAGCCCACGATGACACTCTTCAGGTCGCTTGTTCTATCTACTGAACACCACAAATGATGTAGTTGAAGTTCTGACAATAAAAATCGAGAACCAAAACCTAGTCATTGTACTTGTATATAAGCCACCAGATGCAACTTCTCAACAGTTCAAAGAACAACTATCAAAAATTGACTCCTGTCTGGAAAACCTTCCAGCCCCATCCCCACACAAAATGGAAGAATATAGCAAATAATGTTGTAGCAGAAATAATCCCTGGAGGCAGCCCAGATGAAAAGTCACACACATGCGCTGCTGAATTTCTGCAACAAACACACCCTAAGTCAGCAGATAGTGGAGCCAACGAGACTAGAGAACACACTAGACCTTGTAAGAAACATAACAATATAAAAAACAACAAATTCTGATCATAATCTAATCGAAGTCCAGACGTACATGCACAGGAGTACTGATCAGCAAAACGCATATAGCTATGAGGGTACCTGGTGGCTAGAGCTCTCGGTTCACACACGGAGGGCCCGGGTTCGATTCCCGGCGGGTGGAAACATTTCGACGTGTTTCCTTACACCTGTTGTCATGTTCACCTAGCAGCAAATAGGTACCTGGGTTGTTAGTCGACTGGTGTGGGTCGCATCCTGGGGGACAAGATTAAGGACCCCAATGGAAATAAGACAGACAGTCCTCGATGACGCACTGACTTTCTTTGGTTATCCTGGGTGGCTAACCCTCCGGGGTTAAAAATCCGAAGAAATTTTATCTTATCTTATCTTATTTAACTGGGATCTGGTAAACTATGCCCTAAATGAAACATGTTGGGAAGATATCTTAAATTACATGGACCCTAACCAGTGCCTTGAAAAGATCAACCACCTGGAAGCTGAAGTATGTTCAAGGCGTATTCCTCTACGAAAAAAAGAAGAGAAGAAGTAAACATTAGAGAGAGAGAGACGCTCCCTATACAGGAGAAGACGAAGAATCACTGAGCTCCTCAAGAATGCCGGACTATCTGAGTCACGGAAGGAAGCGCTAACCAGGGAAGTTGAAAATATTGAGCTAAAATTAAAGGACTCATACAGGATCCAGGAGAGTCAAGAGGAGCTAAAAGCGTTTAATGAGATTGAAAGAAATTCGAAATATTTCTTTTCATATGCGAAAAACAAGGCAAAAACCACTTCTAGTATAGGGCCCCTGCTCAGACAAGACGGATCTTACACAGATGACAACAAAGAAATGAGTGAGATATTGAAATCTCAATATGACTGTGTTCAGCGAACCACTAATCCGTCTAAAGATAGACAATCCAAACAATTTTTTCATGAATGAGCCTCAAAACCCTGCCAATGTATGCCAAATATCTGACATAACCCTAACACCTCTAGACTTTGAGAAAGCCATCGACGACATGCCCATGCACTCAGTCCCAGGCCCAGACTCGTGGAACTCTGTGTTCATTAAGAACTGCAAGAAACCCCTCTCACAGGCCCTAAGTATACTATGGAGAAGGAGCTTAGACACAGGCGAGATTCCAGTCACTAAAAACAATGGATATAGCCACACTCCACAAAGGTGGCAGCAAAACAGTAGCTAAGAACTATAGACCAATAGCCTTAACGTCCCATATCATAAAAATCTTTGAAAGAGTTCTAAGAAGCAGGATAGCAAACCACCTGGACTCCCAAAAATTGCACAACCCAGGGCAACATGGTTTCAGAGCAGGTCGCTCCTGCCTCTCACAACTGCTAGACCACTATGATATGGTCTTAGATGCTCTGGAAAACAAGCAGAATACAGATGTAGTGTACACAGATTTTGCAAAAGCCTTTGACATGTGCGATCATGGTGTAATAGCACACAAAATGCGTGCTAAAGGGATAACTGGCAAAGTAGGCAGATGGATCTTCAACTTCCTAACCAATCGAACACAAAGAGTAGTGGTAAACAGAGTTAAATCGGATGCTGCCATAGTGAAGAGCTCTGTCCCACAAGGCACAGTACTCGCACCTATCCTGTTCCTCATTCTCATATCAGACATAGACAGAGATGTAAACCACAGCACTGTATCATCCTTTGCAGATGATACTAGGATCTGCATGAGAGTGTCATCCATTGAGGACACGGCAAATCTCCAAGAAGATATAAACCAAGTTTTCCAATGGGCAACAGAGAACAATATGATGTTCAATGAAGACAAATTCCAACTACTCCGTTATGGAAAACTGGAGGAAATAATAGCTAGGACTGAGTATATTACAAACTCCAATCACACAATAGAGCGGAAAAGTAATGTGAAGGACCTGGGTGTGGTAATGTCCGAAGACCTCACCTTCAAGGACCACAACAATGCCACTATTACATCTGCGAGTTCATTACCTTTTGAGTTCATTACCTTTGTAACTTGTGAGTTCATTACCTTTGTAACTTGTGAGTTCATTACCTTTGTAACTTGTGAGTTCATTACCTTTGTAACTTGCTCAGCTATCAAAACTTTGGGGTCCAGTCCCTGGACCCATTATGTACCTCTGTAATCTTTTGACTACCGCCCACAGGATGGGTATGGGGTGCATAATAAAGATATCAAACTAAAACTAGCATCTGCGAGGAAACTGATAGGATGGATAATGAGAACATTCAAGACAAGAGATGCCAAGCCAATGATGATCCTTTTTAAATCACTTGTTCTCTCTAGGCTAGAATACTGCTGTACATTAACATCCCCATTCAAGGCAGGTGAAATTGCAGATCTAGAGAATGTACAGAGAACCTTTACTGCACGTATAAGTTCCATCAAACACCTTAACTACTGGGAACGCCTGGAAGCACTAGACTTATATTCACTGGAGCGCAGGCGAGAGAGATATATCATAATCTACACCTGGAAGATTCTGGAGGGACTTTTCCCTAATTTGCACACAGAAATCACTCCATACGAAAGCAAAAGACTTGGCAGACGGTGCAACGTACCCCCAGTGAAAAGTAGGGGCGCCACTGGTACACTAAGAGAAAACACAATAAGTGTCCTGGACCCAAGACTGTTTAACAGCCTCCCACCAGCCATAAGGGGCATTACTAGTAGACCTCTGGTTGCCTTCAAGAGGGAGCTGGACAGATACCTAAAGTCAGTGCCAGATCAGCCGGGCTGTGGTTCGTACGTTGGACTACGTGCAGCCAGCAGTAACAGCCTCGTTGATCAGGCCCTGATCCACCGGGAGGCCTGGTCATAGACCGGACCGCGGTAGACTCCAGGTAGGTAGGCTGGAATATTGCTGCACACTAACAGCACCTTTCAGCGAAGGTGAAATTGCTGACCCAGAAAATGTACATAGAACCTTCACGGCACACATAACTGCAATAAAGCACCTCAATTACTGGGAACGCTTGAAGTTCCTTAACCTGTACTCCCCAGAACGCAGGCGGGATAGATACATGAATATATACACTTGGAAAATCCTAGAGGGATTAGTACCAAACTTGCACACGAAAATCACTCCCTATGAAAGCAAAAGACTTGGCAAACGATGCAACATCCCCCCCATTGAAAAGCAAGGGCGCCACTAGCACGATAAAAGACAACACAATAAGTGTCAGGGGCCCAAGACTGTTCAACTGCCTCCCAGCATACATAAGGTGGAATACCAATAGACCACTGGCTGTCTTCAAGAAGGCGCTGGACAGGCACCTAAAGTTAGTACCTGACCAGCCGGGCTGTGGTTCGTACGTCAGGTTGCGTGCGGCCAACAGTAACAGCCTGATTGATCAGGCCCTGACCCACCATGAGGCCTGGTCACAGACCGGGCCGCGGGGGAGTTGACCCCCGAAACCCTCTCCAGGTATACTCCAGGTGTATAAACAAATTTAGTCACAATAATTATTGAGTAGTAGATTAGGTGTGACAAGTTCATTAGTATAACTGTTGAGTGGGAACTGGATAACTAGGTTGGGTTAGATATATTTGACATATATATTCGATCGGCATAAATTTACATCGAATTCAGATATTTTTTAACAATATTGTTGACGTGCTGTTGGAGTGTAAGCAAGGTAACATTTATAAAGGGATTCAGGGAAACCAGGAGGCCGGACTTGATTCCAAGAGATGGGAAGTACAGTGCCGGCGCTCTGAAGAAGGGGTGTTAATGTTGCAGTTTTATAACTGTAGTATAAGCATGCCTCTGGCAAGACAGTGATGGAGTGAATGATGATGAAAGGTTTTCTTTTTCGGGCCACCCTGCCTTGGTGGAAAACGGCCGATGTGTTAATAAATAATAAAAAATTTGTGTCTTGACTGAGCATTCTGCTGCAGCTTCAAGAAGAGCTTTAGCAAGAAGTTAATATCTGTATTGAGTGTCCTGTACATGCAGTAGTTAGTGTGAATGTTTTATATGTAGTCAATCTGAACTTTTGAATAGAGGAGGTAAGGGTGTATGGAACCTTAGTGATCATTCTGAAAACAGATTTTTGAGTTACAATGGGTTTTAAGTCATGTGTTGCTGTAGTACATCCCCACGCACTATATAATAAATGAGGTTAGGATAGATTATAGTTGCACATAGTTATTAAGTCTCTAGTCTAGCAAAAGGCTTGAAGTAGTTAGATTATTATATTAGAATACAAGAGAAAAACCCGTTTGAGTGTGGCTGTGGCTGTGGCTGCTAGGAAACAGTGATACCAAGCTAAGATTTCCGCGTATCCAATACACAGGTTTGGAATTTTTGGAATGTGCTGAGTGGAGTACAGAACATTGACCAGTGTGAATGAGTAGATGTTAAGAGGCACCTAAGTTCCCCCGTCTTCTAATAACATGTTCATTTTTTCCACCATAAATCTACTTTACAAAACAGACAAAGCAAATGCGATAGTAATTATGACAAGGTAGATTATAGTGGAAAATTCAGCATATTATTTGAAGACAGGGGTAGTTACCTGCCCCTTAAGGCCAGAGGAGGACCCTTCAAGACGAGTACCTTGATACTGAGGAAGGTATCTGGTGTGCCATAATGCTATGGTAATGAGGGAATAAGGTACTTGGAGTGTCATAATAACTGTGGTAGCGAGGGAGTAAGGTATCTGGAGTGTCATAATAACTATAGTAGTGAGGGAGTAAGGTACCTGGGTGCCATAATAACTGGCGTGCGATGCCAGGAAGGTGCTACAATGGAAGGCTCCTCTTTCAATGTGGAACTCAGGATAAAAATTTTTAGGCTACCTTATTCAATACATCTTTCACTCTGCATTTATTAACCATGTCATCAATTTTGTCATATTCCCTGGGAAGCATTAAACCTTTAGCTAAAGGTCATATCAGACATCGCCTGTGGAATGGGTGGGGATCAAGTTTGATTCGAGAAAGAGGAAGCTATAACTATTTCCTAGGATCCTGAGCTTTTCACTAGCATCACGGAATTCCACTTCCTTGAAGAGTTATTAACCAGAACAGCGACATTCAACTGATATGCTATTATTATTATATTTGATATACAAAGAAACACTTTTCTAATGTGAATATACACAGTAGAAGCAAACTGTTTCATGACTCACTAGTTATTCTTGGTAGACTCGAGTATAACACCGAGAACCATATTTCCTGCACTACTTTCACTCATTTTCTTTTGCATAATAATAATAATAATAATAATAATAATAATAATAATAATAATAATAATAATAATAATAATAATAATAATAATAATAATACATATGTTTTTGTCTTAAAAACTTGATTTATTAAACTGAACTACAAAGAATACAAGTCACAATACCACCGTGGCTTGAACAAGTCACAACTAACTCACTTGTAATATCAACTTTAATGTATAACTGTAAGTACCCCCCACCTTGTATTACATGAAATAAATTATTATTATTATAATCAAATAGAAGCGCTAAACCACAGGGGTTTACATGAAATAAAGAATTTGAATTTGAACTAAATAATGGTCCAAGACGGACCGAAGATTCATCTTATTTTCATTTCTAGTTCCTGAGCTTCGAGGTTCACACTAGTGTACGGTAAACATTTACTAGAGAGGAGCACTGATCACTACACACGCATGTACCACAAACTGACTTCCTCCTGTGAAGACAAGTTGGCACCTTTAATAGATACGGTGTAAGGGTAGAGGCACACATGAAGGCAGGATGGAGCCATGGTAATACGTACACCTACTGTCATAACTTGCGGCTCGATGGACATGTTATACTGCACACCAACCACCTTGTATGTGGGAGAGAAGAGACGATCAGACATGCAGCACACTGCTCAAAACTCTCTTGAGCTGGCAGACGCCAACTCTTCCTCAGATCAACAACTTATCACTGTTTTGACGTTTTTTTTTTTTTTGCGATAGCATTCAAGGGGGACGAGCGGAGGCTAAGGGTATGAGGCTCAGCGAGGGTATGAGGTATAGGGCAGGGTGTGAGGAGGAGAGAGTAGGGTGAGGGGGTGAGGAAAGAACAGTGAGGGCGCGTGTCTCCCCTCAGACAGCTCACACACCAATGACTCTGTGATAAACATTAGACGGTCTACAGGTGCGCTGAGAGCTGTGCAGGGCGGACCCCTGGCTCGCCTCCTTCACATGTGTTGTGTCTCCCTCACCTGTGTTTTCTCCCTTACCTGTGTCGTGTCTCCTTCACCTGTGTTGTTTCCCTTACCTGTGTTGTGTCTCCTTCACCTGTGTTGTTTCCCTCCCTCACTTGTGTTGTCTCCCTCACTTTTGTTGTGTCTCCCTCACTTGTGTTGTGTCTCCCTCACTTGTGTTGTGTCTCCCTCACTTGTGTTGTGTCTCCCTTACTTGTGTTGTGTCTCCCTCACCTGTGTTGTGTCTCCTTCACTTGTGTTGTCTCCCTCACTTTTGTTGTGTCTCCCTCACTTGTGTTGTGTCTCCCTCACTTGTGTTGTGTCTCCCTCACTTGTGTTGTGTCTCCCTCACTTGTGTTGTCTCCCTCACCTGTGTTGTGTCTCCTTCACTTGTGTTGTCTCCCTCACTTGTCTCCAGTGGCGTCGCTAGAGTTGGTGTCACCCCGAGGTGGCATCTTTGGTGTCACCCGGGGCGGCATCTTTGGTGTCACCCGGGGCGGCATCTTTGGTGTCACCCACCCACATGAAATCCAAGGGCGGGGGGATGGGGAGTAAACTCCAGTGACGTCACTACTGCATGACTAATGACTAATGTTTAGCAATGGGAACGTTTAAGCAGGGCCGGATTTAGACCTTCGGGGGCCCGGGGCACTTTAGGTTTGGTGGGCCCTCAACATGGAAATTAAATTCAATTACAAATAAAAATTGAACTAAAATAAATGATAAACAGCAGTTTTAAAAAAAAAATGTTAGGTTTCGAAGAAGACGTCTGATTTTATTTTTCTTAATTTTGACTATAATTTTAAGTTTGTAATATATTCCATATACACTATATCATAATTACCGATGAGTATTTATTTATATCTTTGGTGTCACGCTTTCGGTATCTATTAGTCGCCTCTTACGACACGCATGGCTTACGGAGGAAGAATTCTGTTCCACTTCCCCATGGAGAATATATATATATATATATATATATATATATATATATATATATTTTTTTTGTATAGTAATAATTTGCTAATGGGCCGACCGACCGACCAACTAGACGTTTAAGTTAAAATAGTGTAAGTTATAAAAGGAAGAAATCAGAACCGTCTAACTTCAAGAAAGAAATTGATTCAATCCTCTTTTTGGAAAAAATTAAGCCTATTAGGAAAGGGGAGCTTATAACATTCTATAAGGAGAGGGCAGCTTATAACAGCCTATTAGGATAGGGCAGCTTATAACAGCCTATTAGGAGAGGGCAGCTTATAACAGCCTATTAGGAGAGGGCAGCTTATAACAGCCCATTAGGAGAGGGCAGCTTCCTATAACAGCCTATTAGGAGAGGGCAGTTTATAACATTCTATTAGGAGAGGGCAGCTTATAACAGCCTATTAGGAGAGGGCAGCTTATAACAGCCTATTAGGAAAGGGCAGCTTATAACATTCTATTAGGAGAGGGCAGCTTATAACAGCCTATTAGGAGAGGGCAGCTTATAACAGCCTATTAGGAGAGGGCTGCTTATAACATTCTATTAGGAGAGGGCAGCTTATAACAGCCTATTAGGAGAGGGCAGCTTATAACAGCCTATTAGGAGAGGGCAGCTTATAACATTCTATTAGGAGAGGGCAGCTTATAACATTCTATTAGGAGAGGGCAGCTTATAATAGCCTATTAGGAGAGGGCTGCTTATAACATTCTATTAGGAGAGGGCAGCTTATAACAGCCTATTAGGAGAGGGCAGCTTATAACAGCCTAATAGGAGAGGGCAGCTTATAACAGCCTATTAGGAGAGGGCAGCTTATAATAGCCTATTAGGAGAGGGCTGCTTATAACATTCTTTTAGGAGAGGGCAGCTTATAACAGCCTATTAGGAGAGGGCAGCTTATAACAGCCTATTAGGAGAGGGCAGCTTATAATAGCCTATTAGGAGAGGGCAGCTTATAACAGCCTATTAGGAGAGGGCTGCTTATAACATTCTATTAGGAGAGGGCAGCTTATAACAGCCTATTAGGAGAGGGCAGCTTATAACAGCCTATTAGGAGAGGGCAGCTTATAATAGCCTATTAGGAGAGGGCAGCTTATAACAGCCTATTAAGAGAGGGCAGCTTATAACAGCCTATTAAGAGAGGGCAGCTTATAACAGCCTATTAGGAGAGGGCAGCTTATAACAGCCTATTAGGAGAGGGCAGCTTATAACAGCCTATTAGGAGAGGGCAGCTTATAATAGCCTATTAGGAGAGGGCAGCTTATAACAGCCTATTAGGAGAGGGCAGCTTATAACAGCCTATTAGGAGAGGGCAGCTTATAATAGCCTATTAGGAGAGGGCAGCTTATAACAGCCTATTAGGAGAGGGCAGCTTATAACAGCCTATTAGGAGAGGGCAGCTTATAACAGCCTATTAGGAGAGGGCAGCTTATAACAGCCTATTAGGAGAGGGCAGCTTATAACAGCCTATTAGGAGAGGGCAGCTTATAACAGCCTATTAGGAGAGGGCAGCTTATAACAGCCTATTAACAGAGGGCAGCTTATAACAGCCTATTAGGAGAGGGCAGCTTATAACAGCCTATTAGAAGAGGGCAGCTTATAACAGCCTATTAGGAGAGGGCAGCTTATAACAGCTTATTAGGAGAGGGCAGCTTATAACAGCCTATTAGGAGAGGGCAGCTTATAACAGCCTATTAGGAGAGGGCAGCTTATAACAGCCTATTAGGAGAGGGCAGCTTATAACAGCCTATTAGGAGAGGGCAGCTTATAACAGCCTATTAGGAGAGGGCAGCTTATAACAGCCTATTAGGAGAGGGCAGCTTATAACAACCTATTAGGAGAGGGCAGCTTATAACAGCCTATTAGGAGAGAGCAGCTTATAACAGCCTATTAGGAGAGGGCAGCTTATAACAGCCTATTAGGAGAGGGCAGCTTATAACAACGTATTAGGAGAGGGCAGCTTATAACAGCCTATTAGGAGAGGGCAGCTTATAACAGCCTATTAGGAGAAGGCAACTTATAACAGCCTATTAGGAGAGGGCAGCGTATTAGGAGAAGGCAGCTTATAACAGCGTATTAGGAGAGAGCAGCTTATAACAGCGTATTAGGAGAGGGCAGCTTATAATAACGTATTAGGAGAGGGCAGCTTATAACAGCGTATTAGGAGAGGGCAGCTTATAACAACGTATTAGGAGAGGGCAGCTTATAACAACGTATTAGGAGAGGGCAGCTTATAACAACGTATTAGGAGAGGGCAGCTTATAACAACGTATTATGAGAGGGCAGCTTATAACAACGTATTAGGAGAGGGCAGCTTATAACAACGTATTAAGAGAAGGCAGCTTATAACAACGTATTAGGAGAGGGCAGCTTATAACAGCCAAGAAAGGTTTCTTCACCTGTTGGTTACTTTTTAGTTAATTTACCATTTACCAATATTAATTCTATTATGGGCGTACACCTCCAGGACACTAGTAAAATCATTATAATTATAATATCTAGCCTATGTTTATTCATATCTTTGGCGTAGAAGTTCTAGGAAACATGATAGGAAAATAGGGGTATTCCATTTACAGGGATAATGTATCAAAGGAGATAGGTCAACGTCAAAAGGGAAATTTATACCGATGAAAAAAAATTATGTCCATGAAAAAAAATTGTATAATAATAATTTCATAGGGAATGTATAAAATATAACAAGAATAAGAAGTATATGTTGCCTGGCTAAGATAACACAAGTCTAAAAAATTTAATTTCTCTATAAAATTTAACCACAAATAGTGGACCCATTATATACCTGTGTAATCTTCTGACTACCGCACACACCATGGGTATGGGGTGACTACCGCCAACACCATGGGTATGGGGTGACTACCGCCAACACCATGGGTATGGGGTGACTACCGCCAACACCATGGGTATGGGGTGACTACCGCCAACACCATGGGTATGGGGTGACTACCGCCAACACCATGGGTATGGGGTGACTACCGCCAACACCATGGGTATGGGGTGACTACCGCCAACACCATGGGTATGGGGTGACTACCGCCAACACCATGGGTATGGGGTGACTACCGCCAACACCATGGGTATGGGGTGACTACCGCCAACACCATGGGTATGGGGTGACTACCGCCAACACCATGGGTATGGGGTGACTACCGCCAACACCATGGGTATGGGGTGACTACCGCCAACACCATGGGTATGGGGTGACTACCGCCAACACCATGGGTATGGGGTGACTACCGCCAACACCATGGGTATGGGGTGACTACCGCCAACACCATGGGTATGGGGTGACTACCGCCAACACCATGGGTATGGGGTGACTACCGCCAACACCATGGGTATGGGGGACTACCGCCAACACCATGGGTATGGGGTGACTACCGCCAACACCATGGGTATGGGGTGACTACCGCCAACACCATGGATATGGGGTGACTACCGCCAACACCATGGGTATGGGGTGACTACCGCCAACACCATGGGTATGGGGTGACTACCGCCCACATCATGGGTATGGGGTGATTACCGCCCACACCATGGGTATGGGGTGACTACCGCACACACCATGGGTATGGGGTGACTACCGCACACACCATGGGTATGGGGTGACTACCGCACACACCATGGGTATGGGGTGACTACCGCCAACACCATGGGTATGGGGTGACTACCGCCAACACCATGGATATGGGGTGACTACCGCCCACACCATGGGTATGGGACGATTACCGCCCACACCATGGGTATGGGGTGACTACCGCCCACACCATGGGTATGGGGTGACTACCGCCAACACCATGGGTATGGGGTGACTACCGCCAACACCATGGGTATGGGGTGACTACCGCCAACACCATGGGTATGGGGTGACTACCGCACACACCATGGGTATGGGGTGACTACCGCCAACACCATGGGTATGGGGTGACTACCGCCCACACCATGGGTATGGGGTGACTACCGCACACACCATGGGTATGGGGTGACTACCGCCAACACCATGGGTATGGGGTAACTACCGCTCACACCATGGGTATGGGGTGACGGGTGACTACCCCTAACACCATGGGTATGGTGGAAATAAATGGTATAAAATACCGACACAATGGAAAAATAAACACATAAGCAGTATAATGTGATCCTTTATTGACAACGTTTCGCCCACGCAGTGGGCTTTATCTAGTCACAAACAGATCTACCTGGATACAAGATACATGAGTATTTATAGGATTTAGTCAGGTGGAGAATGCTGAGTCAGGTGGAGAATGCTGCATGTGACAGTCTTCAGAGTAGTGTGAGTCTTAAACCTTGGGAAGCTTTAAAAAGAGATTGGACAAGTATCTGTGTAAACCTTTTGCAGTGTTCCATTCTTAATTAAGTTCTCATATGGGATAGCGTTGAAGAAGTTTCTTGGCAATAGGTTCAGCTATGTTGTAGAAGCCGTTGTTCTGGATGAAGTTGTTGGATATGAAGATAAGTGATGATTCCAGGATTCTTCGGTATTGAGTGTTGTCTTCTCTGGCGATGAGTCTTGCGTTTCTGTAGTTGATTAAATGGTTGTGTGAATTTCGGTGTTGAACACAGGCATTCCTTGAGTCGTCAGATCTGCCTGCGTACTGGTGTTCTGAAATACGTGTTTGGAGGTCTCTGGATGTTTCGCCGACGTATAATTTGCTGCAGCCATTACAAGGGATTGTGTATACCCCTGCAGTGGATTGAAGCTTGTCCTGTCTGTTACTGGTAATGTCCTTGATGGTGGTGGATGTGGAGGTGGATACTCGGAATGAGGTATTGGAAAAAAATGCTTGAAAATGCTTGAAGACAGCCAGGGGTCTATTGTTAATCCCCTGATGTATGCTGGGAGGCAATTGAACAGTCTTGGGCCCCTGACACTTATTGTGTTGTCTCTCAACGTGCTAGTGGCACCCCTGCTTTTCATTGGGGGGATGTTACATCGCCTGCCGAGTCTTTGGCTTTCGTAAGGAGTGACTCTCGTGTGCAAGTTTGGTACTAATCCTTCGAGAATTTTCCACGTGTATATAATAATGTATCTCTCCCGCCTGCGTTCTAGGGAGTACAGGTTTAGGAACTTCAAGCGTTCTCAGTAATTAAGGTGGTTTATCACAGTTATGCGTGCCGTGAAGGTTCCCTGCACATTTTCTAGGTCAGCAATTTCACCTGCCTTGAAAGGTGCAGTTAGTGTGCAGCAATATTCCAGCCTAGATAGAACAAGCGACCTGAAAAGTGTCAACATGGGCTTGGTATCTCTGGTTTTGAAGGTTCTCATTATCCATCCTGTCATTTTTCTAGCAGATGCGATTGCTACGGTGTTATGGTCCTTGAAGGTGAGATCCTCTGACATGATCACTCCCAGGAACACAATAAGTGTCAGGGGCCCAAGACTGTTCAACTGCCTCCCAGCATACATAAGGGGGATTACCAACAAACCCCTGGCTGTCTTCAAGCAGGCACTGGACAGGCACCTAAAGTCGGTACCTGACCAGCCAGGCTGTGGTTCGTACGTTGGACTGCGTGCGGCCAGCAGTAACAGCCTGGTTGATCAGGCTCTGGTCAAACATGAGGCCTGGTCACAGACCGGGCCGCGGGGGCGTTGACCCCTGGAATTCTCTCCAGGTAAACTCCAGGTAAACTCCAGGTCTTTGACATTAGTTTTTCGCTCTATTGTGTGGTTGGAATTTGTTTAGTACTCCGATGAGATTTTAATTTCTTCACGTTTTCCATATCTGAGTAATTGAAATTTCTCATCATTGAACTTCATATTGTTTTCTGCAGCCCATGTAAAGATTTGGTTTATGTCTGCTTGGAGTCTTGCAGTGTCTTCAACGGTGGACACTGTCATACAGATTCGGGTGTCATCTGCAAAGGAAGACACTGCACTGTGTCTTATATCCCTGTCTATGTCCGATATGAGGATGAGGAACAGGGTAAGAGGGAGTACTGTGCCTTGTGGAACAGAGCTTTTCACTGTAGCCGCCTCAGACTTTACTCTGTTGACTACTACTCTTTGTGTTCTACTTGTTAGGAAATTATAGATCCATCTACCCACTTTTCCTGTTATTCCTTTATCACGCATTTTGTGTGCTATTTCACCATGGTCACACTTGTCAAAGGCTTTTGCAAAGTCTGTGTATATAACATCTGCATTCTTTTTGTCTTCTAGAGCATCCAGAACCTTGTCGTAGGGGTCCAGTAGTTGGGACAGACCATTACGGCAAAGTTCTGGATGCTCTAGAAGACAAACAGAATGCAGATGTTATATACACAGACTTTGCAAAAGCCTTTGACAAGTGTGAACTGTAGTCTTCTGTTATATTTTTAACCATGTACACACAGGAAGTGAAGAAGCTGCTATGTACGCTAGATACTTCAAAGGCAGTGAGACTAGATAATATCTCTCCGTGGGTCCTGAGAGAGGGAGCAGAGGCACTGTGCGTGCCTCTAACAACAATCTTCAACAAGTCTATCGACTCAGGGCATCTGCCGGAGGTGTGGAAGATAACAAATGTTGTTCAAATTTTTAAGAAAGTAGACAGTCAGGTAGCGTTAAATTACAAACCAATGTCACTGACTTGTATAGTATGTAAGTTATGGAGAAGATTATCAGGAGAAGAGTGGTGGAGCGCCTAGAAAGGGTTTATACATGACAACCAACACGGCTTTAGGAATGGAAAATCCTGTGTCACAAACCTACTGCAGCTCTACAATAAGGCAAAAAGAAGTTAGGCAGGAGAGAGAGGGATGGGAGATTGCATTTTATTGGACTGTAGGAAGACTTTTGACACAGTACCGCACAAGAGACTATTACAAAAGCTACAGGAGCAGGCAGGAATAGCAGGGAAAGCACTAAAATGGATCAAGGTATACATGACAAGAAGGAAACAACGAGAGATGGTCCGTGAATAGGTGTCAGAATGGGTGCATGTGCTGAGCGGGGTTCCATGGGGATAAGTACTAGGGTTGGTGCTGTTTCTTGTATACGTGAATGATATGACGGAATGGATAGAGTCAGGGGTATTCCTGTTCACAGATGACGTGAAACTAATCAGGCGAATGCAAGCAGACATGGATCAAAAAAGACAACACGTGAATCTGGACAGGCTGCAGGTCTGGTCTGACAAATGGCTCTTGGAGTTTAGCTCCAGCAATTGCAAGGTTATGAAGTTTGGGAAGGTCAAAGAAGATCGCAGACGAAGTACAGGCTCGGGGGGCAAAGGCTGCAAACCTTACTCAAGGAGAAGGACCTTGGGGTTCATTCATTCAAGGACTCACAGGTAAGGACCCACTTGGGGCGAGGAGGAAGTGGGGACAGACAAAGAATAGCCGGTGAGAGGAAGAACTGCAGTAGAAGAAAAAAAGTCAGGACTAAACCCAACCGTTTGTGGGGTAAACCCCAAATATAACCTTGGGGTGAGTATTATACCAGGTATATCACCCAAATAACTGCTGCAACAAATGTGCATCTGGAAAATCTAAGAATAGCTTTTCGACATCTGAGTAAGGAGTCATTCACGACACTATATACCGTGTACATCACGCCTATATTGGAGTACGCAGCACCAGTATGGAACCCCCACACCTAGTCAATCATGACAAGAAATTGAAACACACACACACACACACACACCCCGCCCCCGGTGGCCCAGTGGTAAAGCTCTTGCTTCACGCACGGAGGGGCCGGGTTCAATTCCCGGTGGGGCAGAAACATTTCGAAGTGTTTCCTTACACACACATACACACACATACATACAACAGGCCTAGTGTCTAATTGACATGTGCCTAGGACAAAATGGTAACTAACAGGTTCGGGGGATGGGCAGTAAAGGCTGCAAACCTCAATCAAGGAGAAGGACCTCGGGGTGAGTATCATACCGAGTATATATCCTGAGGCGCACCTCAACCAAATAACCGCTGTAACAATCGCGCGTCTGGCAAATCGAAGAATAGCGTTTCGACATATAAGTATGAAGTCATTCACGAGTAACTGACAAGGTGAACAGGATGAAATGTTTCAGAGGTGAGAAGTTGGAACAAGAGGGCACAACTGGAAGTTGAAAACGCAGATGAGTCAGAGGAATGTTAGGAAGAATTTCTTCAGCCTTAGAGTTGTCAGAACGTGGAACAATATGGAGAGCGAAGTGGTAGAGGCGAGATCCATACATAGCTTTAAGAAGTACGACAAGGCTCTTGTAGCCGGGAGAGAGTGGACTTAGTAGCGACCAGCAGAGAGGTGGGACCAAGAGCTATGAATCGACACCTGTATTCACATATAGGTGAGTACACACCTACACATTCTCTCCCCCTCTCTCTCGTCCTGCAGGAGCAGCCTCTTTGCCTGGAAGTTAGCTTCTCCCCTCATTAAGGGTGGTCGTCTTCTCTTATCGAGGGTTGAATCTTCTTCCCTCTTATGTTAGGCAAACTTCCCTCACAATGTGGACCAAGTCTTCCCTTGTACCTGGGCTATTTTCTGCTTGTCTGTCATAAACTTCTCTTCCTCACATCAGTTATCTTTCTCTCCTTATTTCCGCTCTTCACCTGCCCTCACCTATCCTGGGGTCGGGTCGTGGTGAGGCTCGCCTCCCGACCCCTGCGCAGCTCTCATTGATCCTGGCGGCAACACAGGTGAGTATCCCGCGAGTAATCAATAGAGGTATGCAAGACTCACGCCGCCCCCGCCCGCACCTGAGTCCCGCCTCTCCTGCCATCGCTGTCACGGTCACCATAATGTATGCTGTCACAGTCACCATGGTGTATGCTTGTGCTATCAGGGTCACCTTGGTGTATGCTGTCACTGTCACCATGGTGTATACTATCACGGTCACCCTGGTGTATGCTGTCACTGTCACCCTGGTGTATGATGTCACTGTCACCATGGTGTCTGCTTTCACGGTCACCGTGGTGTATGCTATCATGGTCACTGGTGTATGTTATCACAGTCATCATGGTGTACTTTATTACGGTCACCATGGCGTATGTTATCACGGTCACCATGGTGTATGCTTCCCCTATTGTCATGGTCTCTCTGGTGTATGCTGTCACGGCCACCCACAGAGTATGCTGTCGCCAGCAGGACACTTATTTAAATGAGAAACAGTAGAGGTCCGGGCAGTGACCCTTGAGGGACTCGTCATCACCTCGGCTCACTTCTGCACCTTGTTCAGTGCTATCAGGTGGCATTAACCAGATCCTGTATCTGGGACTCTAAGGATAGTCAAACTGCAAAAAAAGGATTACCAACAAGTCCAGGTTCACCATTATTATAATCAAAACTAGTGCTAAACCACCGGGATCATACAGCGCTGTCCAGGTTCACCAGAAAACTGATAAGGAGACTGCAGGACTTTTTATAAATAGAGGGAGACCACAAATTGGCCCTTTTCAGTGGTTCAGCTATTTCTTTCAGTACTTATGAAGATATATTTATTTGTTCACATTTCTTTTGTAATGTCAAGTTCCTTTTATAGTTTTATATATGCTTTTGTGTGTGTTGGTGCTGCCCTGCCTTTGGTTCGTCGCGATTTCCCTGTACGTGAGTAGTTCTCTTCTGTGAAGACATCAGATCGTCTACTGCCGAGCTATTCTCATAGATTTTTCATGCCACCAAAGTCCTCTCTTCTGTGGTCTAGGTTTCCTTTACTTGCTTCCTTTCGTTATCCATTTCAGTTTCTACCAGTTACTCAAAACTTAGTACTTGCATGAACGCTGGCACCGTTGTTTCCATAGGTAATTTCACAAATCTTTGTGGCTCATTTTTTCGTTTTACTCTCGTGATTTCATTTACATGTTCACACCATGTTTGGTCCGTCACTCCCCCATCCCCCCAAGACGAGGTCCCGGACACATTCTTTATATTTGAGATCTCCTAACGCCAGTAGTTTTAGTTCTAATTCTTGCTGTCTTTGCTGCTGTTTCCAGTGTATGTGAATCATTGCTCTTTTAAGAGGAGCTTGTATTACTGATACCATTGTATCCCAGACATTACTATTCCGTTATATAGTCGTCAATACAATTTCTGTGCAACTTTCTAGAGTCTACAAATCTCCAGTGGTTTCTAAGTATCCGATCTGTTCAATTTTCATCTTTTTCACCCTTTTCTTACTATTTGGTACTTTTCTGGGATATAAACATGTAAATAGTTCATTACCACTGTAACTTGTTTAGCTTTCAGAGCTTTGCTGCCCAGTTCCTGGGCCCAATATGTGCCTCTGTAATTTTTTGACTACCACCCACGGGATAGGTATAAGGTGCATAATAAAGATATTAAACTATAACTGGGTATATCGAATATGCTGTTACTCCGGTGGAGTTATGTCACTATATTGGATACGATACCAGAGTTTTTCTATGCTACTCTTTCTTTCAAAAATCTATCTAGATTCAAATATTATCTGGTTTCTTCCTGCGTAAAAACTGAGAGGAAATAAGTGATAAAGCTTGTACACATTTCTTTCACTAACTGCAAACTGACCTGATCAACTTTTAAGTGGGTCTACCTTCTCCTTTGTAGATGAATGGTTCAGAGAACAGACAAGTTGTTAAATTAGACACATATGCAAAGATACCCAAGTGTTGCATATGTGTCTAATTTAACAACTTCTCCTTAATCTTTCTCCTATATACACGAAAGAAACCTTTTGGGTTGGACTTTGATTCCTTTGCAACTTTAATTTCAAAATCTCTTTGGGTTTTTCTTACTCCTTTTTTTTATGTCTCTCTTTAATTGAATATACTGGTTTTAAGTGCCTCTCTCCTCTTTTGATTCGCCTGTAAATGCTTCTTTGAGAGGCATTTGAGTGGGACATGAACAGGATGGTTGTAAATTTTGGAGATGCCGACAAACTGAGGTAAAGGACACTTGTGTACAGTTCACAACTTTAGAACAATTATTAAAGGAAACGTTTCGTCACGAGTGGTTTCATCAGGACTGATGAGACCACTCGTGGCAAAAACGTTTTTCCTTAACGGTGCCCTTTGGTCTGGTGGCTGAAGACCTCGCTTCACACGGTGAGGGTTCGGGTTCGATTCCCGGCGAGGGTAGAAACATTGAGCGTTTCCTTACACCGATGGTCTGTTCCCAATCAGTAAAATGGGTACCTGGGTGTTAGACGACTGGTGTGGGTCGCATCCTGAGACAAAACTAACCTAATTTGCCCGAAATGCTCTGCATAACAAGCGGCTTTCTATATAGTAGTATGTGGTTAGGTAAGACACATATGCAACAGTTATGTCATTGATGTCAGATAGGCCTGTATACCTTGTACATGTACTTGTAGAAATAAAGATATATTATTATTATTATTATTTTTATTATTTTATTATTATTATTAATTATTATTATTATTATTATTATTATTATTATTATTATTATTATTATTATTATTATTCAAATTCAAATTCTTTATTTCTAGTAATATACAAAGTGGGTGTTTACCTGGAGTTTACCTGGAGAGAATTCCAGAGGTCAACGCCCCCGCGGCCCGGTCTGTGACCAGGCCTCATGTTGGACCAGAGCCTGATCAACTAGGTTGTTACTGCTGGCCGAACGCAGTCCAACGTACGAACCACAGCCTGGCTGGTCAGGTACCGACTTTAGGTGCCTGTCCAGTGCCTGCTTGAAGACAGCCAGGGGTTTGTTGGTAATCCCCCTTATGTATGCTGGGAGGCAGTTGAACAATCTTGGGCCCCTGACACTCATTGTGTTGTCCCTCAACATGCTAGTGGCACCCCTGCTTTTCATTGGGGTTGATGTTACATCGCCTGCCGAGTCTTTTGCTTTCGTAGGGAGTGACTCTCGTGTGCAAGTTTGGTACTAATCCCTCTAGAATTTTCCAAGTGTATAAAATAATGTAACTCTCCCGCCTGCGTTCTAGGGAGTACAGGTTTAGAAACTTCAAGCGTTCCCAGTAATTGAGGTGGTTTATCGCAGTAGTGTTGATCTTAATGTTTAATTGTGGATCACCTGCTCTGTTGCCAAACATAATATAGGTCTTATTAGTGTTGAGTGTAAGTTTATTGGCTGTCATCCATGTATGACGTGTTTATATTATTATTATTATTATTATTATTATTATTATTATTATTATTATTATTATTATTATTATTATTGTTATTATTATGTATTTTTATAAATGTCCTGAGCTATACAAAAGTATCCTTTTCACAGCATGTGTAAGTATTGTTATCAACGCTAAAATCTTGGGAAACCTTGATAATAGGTTAGACAAATATTTCAGTTAGAGGGTTTGGATTTGACAAGGAGGTGCCTGGAATAGGCCATTATGCCTGCTGCAGTGTCCCTTTATTCTTGTTTTTATTATAATCATGGGGTAGAGACATACAGCACCTGGGGAATGGGAGGTAATCAGGTTTGGTTCAGAGCTAGGGTAACTAATTGTCTAAATCAAGAGCCCTTCACCAGCATCAAAGAACTCTGAAGAACTGCATACGAGTGCCACATTCTGATTCGTCTATCTCTCACTTTTGGTTAGGTGTTGGGTTTTCTTTAGTTTCACTGGTGAAAGAAAACGTTTGAGTGGTGCAGTAAGTTAGTTTGATATCTTTATTATGCACCCCATACCCATCCTGTGGGCGGTAGTCAAAAGATTACAGAGGTACATAATGGGTCCAGGGACTGGACCTCAAAGTTTGATAGCTGAGCAAGTTACAAAGGTAATGAACTCAGATGGTCACAATCATGACAAGTTACAAAGGTATTTGCAGATTACAGAGGTATATATAGGGTCCAAAGACTGGG
Organism: Cherax destructor; assembly: GCA_009830355.1. Taxonomy (NCBI): domain Eukaryota; kingdom Metazoa; phylum Arthropoda; class Malacostraca; order Decapoda; family Parastacidae; genus Cherax; species Cherax destructor. Next base: position 2,069 of record WNWK01006919.1, on the reverse strand, counting down.
CCATAAAGTTTTGATAGCTGAACAAGTTACAATGGTAATGAATTCACTAGTTACAAGGTAATGAATCATGTAAGTAAATTTACTTACGTCTGTACATGGTTGCACTCATGAACAAATTATAAAGCAATGATTAGATTTTTTTTTAGATTTTGCCACCGAAGTGGCTAGTTTATTGTGCACCCATATCCATCCTGTGGACGGTAGCACAAGAGCATATGGATACACAAAAGGCCTAGGCACTAGGCCCCAAAGGGGTTAACAATTGTACATTTGGGTTTATATCTACATTTCAATTATCTGTTACAAGCAGGTATCTTATTTCATGAATAAGATATCTTGACATGTCACATAGGGTATTATATTGTCTATCTCTATATTCCTCAATAAGTGCACAATTAAGCACATAGTGTTCAAGACAGTGACCATATGCCTGATCACATAATTTGCATTTAGTTTGATCATCATCTGTGTCTCCCAAACTGTCAGAAGTACCTGTAGCCAAGCCTAAGCAATGAGCAATCTATTAGTCTACACCCAGCCACAACTGTAATAAGAGATGTTGATTATGAGAGGATGGGAATTAATAATATGTAACGTCAGTGAAACTTATTTTCGTAATATTTAGATTGATTTTCGCAGTCTTTGTATTTAATGAAACGCTAAAGACGTATGGGTGGAGGCTGCATCCTCCGTCAGCTAAACATGACCCAGTCTCTAATCAGTCAGGCGGCTGTTGTTAAATTATTTCGAGATGGAAGGAAGAATCATTAGGCTAGATCTGCAGGTAAAGAAGGACCTGATAACGCCCAGCATCTAGCGCAAGTACTAGGCCATAGGGCTTTCTCTACCGATTAATTATGAAATAAACGCACCAAATTCAGGGTAAATAAGATAAGATTTCTTCGGATTTTTAACCCCGGAGGGTTAGCCACCCAGGATAACCCAAGAAAGTCAGTGCGTCATCGAGGACTTTTTTTTTATATATTTTATTTAGAAACCTGAGTACAACATATATAGCTGACAATGTTTGCAAGAACTAATTAATACATAAAACAAACCCTACCATTGCATACCTAACACCAGAACATAAGGCACACACTGAAGTGTCTTAAAAACACATTAAGGTAAGGACATGATCAAAATTTATAAAACTGTTGCCTGACAGTCCGAAAAAATTTACAACATATTGCAGCATAGCCTACTAATTAACTAACACAAAACAGGGTTACTACTGAACAAAATATATACACGTTTCATTATTACACCATTCCCTTGTGTGCTCAAGGTCCACATACGGTATCAGACAAAATTAATAAAGTTTCTCTCTTCTTTGTTGTTTTTATAAGGTATACAAAGATAAACTGATGCCAATGCATCCAAACAAAACATCGTCTGCACAGAAAACAATACAAAACAGAACATTATAATACCTAACCCTTACATAACCTCAACCCTATTCAGGGAAAAACGAAACCCCAACCTACATGAGTAAATACAGTACAATAGTAAGGAATTAGCGTTGAGAACTTTTTTTTTTTATATTTTATTAAGAAACAGGTATATATACATATTACATACATGGAAACGTTCTAAACATATGAACGCTTATAATTACCAACATAATTAACATATTCTAATCGACCTAGAAACTCACCACATTATACTTGTTACGAATACATGATCATCATATTGCTCATAACATCAAGGAGCCTCTATGAACAAAAAAAAAACCACTAGTCAAAACTTACAAAAGCAATATGCCCCCCCCCCTCCTTAACCTTCCTAACTTAAAACTCCCCTCTGAAATCTTTGAGTAAACCAACTATATGTATACATAGCACACCCGATACCCCTAAATCTACACTAAATTGTACTATCTACACTAAATTGTACAATCAGAACTGTATATTACATGGTACCATTATTTCCATGCATCCTCTTGAATTCTGTCAAGTATGTAAATTATAAATATCACAATAATAACTAACGACTTCGTTAACACAGATAATCCTAAACCAGGCAAATGTTCTCCACAAGATGAAACAATTAAACTTGGACTGTCTCTCACT
>WNWK01006918.1:63923-99880 GCA_009830355.1 Cherax destructor | reverse complement strand
TTATGTACCACAATCAGCTCTCCTTGCACTATATCATTCACTTATCTACCCGTATCTCACCTATGGAATCTGTGCATGGGGATCAACAACATTAAATCACCTTAGACCACTCATAACACAACAAAAGGCCGCAGTCAGAATGATAACAAATTCCCACTCTAGACAGCATACTCCACCAATATTCAAAAGTCTCAAACTACTCACCGTAAAGAACATTCATACTTACTCTTGTGCCTACTACATATATAAAACTTTACACTCTAATATAAACCCTCCGCTCAAAATTCTCCTCACCAACTTTAATAGGACCCATGACCACAACACAAGACACAGATCACTTTTTGATATACCCCGTGTTCATATCAACCTACAGTGGTACCCCGGTTTACGATATTTTTTCATTCCAGAATGCTGTTCAAGTGCCATTACCAAACGAATTTATCTCCTTAAGAAATGTTGTAAAATAGACTAGTCCTTTTAGACCCCCAAAATTACACTTACAAAAGCATTTAAAAAAATAAACTTACATAAAAGGGTGAGTTTGGGGACCATCGTAAACCGGGGTACCACTGTATGTAAAAATTCTATGCACATAAAGGGCCCCAGAATCTGGAATTCACTACCAGTAAATATTAAGATAATCTTGTCTGAAAATCAATTTAAGACTCAACTCAAAAACCACCTACTCACCCAAAACTAAATGATCATACTATAAACTACTCTGAAAAATTCTCATTATTACTTTCCTATACGATAATCTCAATTTTTAATAATATATTACTATTATGTTACCCCTACTCAATCAAAACTAAATACTCATATTATAAGTTAATGTCAAAAATGCTCAATGTTATTTTCCTGGAAATGGGAAGTACAATGCCTGCACTTTAAAGGAGGGGTCTGAGATAGTGACAGCTGGGAGGGACTTTTCTCAGCTGTCGTATCTGAGCTCCTCTGCAAAGACAGTGATTATGTATGAGTGTGGTGAAAGTGTTGAATGATGATGAAAGTATTTTCTTTTTGGGGATTTTCTTTCTTTTTGGGTCACCCTGCCTCGGTGGGAGACGGCCGACTTGTTGAAAAAAAAAAAAAAAAAATCTCAATTCCATATTACCATTACTGTAACAATCTAATATCATTATATTATAATTTAAACAGTAAAATTTCATCATATTGTAATTTTGAAAACAATTTTTAACTAGAATAAACTCAATAAATTTCTCTAATATTATGTACATAGTCTTTAAGTTACTAGAATAAGCTGCCCCTAATGCCATGGCATGTCAGTGGCTCTCCTTGCACTCAATTTACATTGTAACTACCAATACCTATGTAATCTGCAATCTGCAACGAAATAAAATTTACTTTACTTTACTTTTACTTTTACTTTACTTTACTTTACTTTACATAACAAATTAGTCAATACGTAGTATACAGTTAGTGTAAATAATGAATCCCAAGAAGTGGTCGCATTATTTGAATTCACACTATTCAAATTACAGTAGGATCCCCATACCACGGGCAAGGACTGAACTTGTGGCAAGAGTCGTAAAACTCCAGGCCAGCACGTAAGCCACTGGGCCAGCTGACTACAATAAGATTCCCCTCTCCTATATATACTGGCTCCCTCACTGTAGTGTGTTGGTGTGACTTGTAAACAGTCCAATTGGGAACAAAACATCATCATAAGTTTCTGCTCCTATGTGCAGGTTATTTGTGTATTAACACATTAAGAAGTTTTGCCTCTGGTGGGCAAAACATCTCATAATCATGAGTCTTTATTTCACACACCAAGTCATCAGCTCTGAATGTAGCCATGGGTTCAAACCCCACCCGTTCGCTGATTTGTTTGCAATCATGTTATTATGATTTCGTGAGTCTTTATTCTACTGGATAAGAAGTTCAGTAATGACACTTTCCTCAAAAGTGATTTATTCAGTGATTAATTTAGTTCTCATATTCTTAAATATTTTTGTTAGTGGGTTTGTTTCTGAGAAGGACCTCCCTACGTATCATGGGCCCGTAGGCCTGCTGCAGTGTTCCTTCTGTCTTATGTTTTTATGTATATACACGCACACACACACTTGCATTTTGACAATGTTTCCTCACCAGAGCGAAGGGAACTGCCATCACCAGGCATGGAAGAAGTGCTGACTGTAACCTGGTCAAGTTACTCCCCACTGCTATCTCCGACAGGGCTGTCAACACCATGATTTTTCGCTCCACATGGTCTCTGCTGCTGTCCTGCCAAATAATAAAATTATTATTATTATTATTATTATTATTATTATTATTATTATTATTATTACAGTGGTACCTCTACTTACGAGCAGCTCCCAACTCTAACAATTATGCAAGTATATTTTTGTAGGAGCTTTTGTAAGTGTATTTTTGGGGGTCTGAAATGGATTAACCTTTTTTTTTTTTTTTTTTATTAACACATCGGCCGATTCCCACCAAGGCAGGGTGGCCCGAAAAAGAAAAAACTTTCATCATCATTCACTCCATCACTGTCTTGCCAGAGGGGTGCTTTACACTACAGTTATAAAACTGCAACATTAACACCCCTCCTTCAGAGTGCCGGCACTGTACTTCCCATCTCCAGAACTCAAGTCCGGCCTGCCGGTTTCCCTGAATCCCTTCATAAATGTTACTTTGCTCACACTCCAACAGCACGTCAAGTATTAAAAACCATATGCCTCCATTCACTCCTATCAAATACGCTCACACATGCTTGCTGGAAGTCCAAGCCCCTCGCACACAAAACTTCCTTTACCCCCTCCCTCCAACCTTTCCTAGGCCGACCCCTACCCCGCCTTCCCTCCACTACAGATTTATACACTCTGAAGTCACTCTGTCTCGTTCCATTCTCTCTACATGTCCAAACCACCTCAACAACCCCTCCTCAGCTCTCTGGACAATCGCTTTGGTAATCCGCACCTCCCTAATTTCCAAACTCCGAATTCTCTGCATTATATTCACACCACACATTGACCTCAGACATGACATCTCCACTGCCTCCAGCCTTCTCCTCGTTGCAACATTCATCACCCATGCTTCACACCCATATAAGAGCGTTGGTATAACTATACTACTCTCATACATTTCCCTCTTTACTTCCATGGACAAAGTTCTTTGTCTCCACAGACTCAGTGCTCCACTCACCCTTTTCCCTCATCAATTCTATGATTCACCTCATCCTTCATAGACCCATCCGCCGACATGTCCACTCCCAAATATCTGAATACATTCACCTCCTCCATACTCTCTCCCTCCAATCTGATATCCAATCTTTCGTCACCTATTCTTTTTGTTATCCTCATCACCTTACTCTTTCCTATATTCACTTTCAATTTTCTTCTTTTACAACCCTACCAAATTCATCCACCAACCTCTGCAACTTCTCTTCAGAATCTCCCAAAAGCACAGTGTCATCAGCAAAAAGCAACTGTGACAACTCCCACTTTGTATTTGCTTCTTTATCTTTTAGCCCAACACCTCTTGCCAAGACCCTCGCATTCACTTCTCTTACAACCCCATCTATAAATATATTGAACAACCACGGTGACATCACACATCCTTGTCTAAGGCCCACTTTTACTGGGAAATAGTCCCTTCCCTCCTACACACTCTAACCTGAGCCTCACTATCCTCATAAAAACTCTTCACTGCTTTCAGTAACCTTCCTCCTATCATACACCTGCAACATCTGCCACATTGCCCCCCTATCTACCCTATCATACGCCTTTTCCAAATCCATAAATGCCACAAAAACATCTTTACCCTTATCCAAATACTGTTCACCTATATGTTTCATTTGTAAACACTTGGTCTACACACCCCCTACCTTTCCTAAAGCCCCCTTGTTCATCTGCTATCCTGCTTTCTGTCTTACTCTTAATTCTTTCAATAATAACTCTACCATACACTTTACCAGGTACACTCAACAGACTTATTTCCCTATAATTTTTGCACTCTCTTTTGTCCCCTTTGCCTTTATACAAAGGAACAATACACGCTCTCTGCCAATCCCTAGGTACCTTACCCTCTTCCATACATTTATTAAATAATAGCACCAACCACTCCAAAACTATATCCCCACCTGCTTTTAACATTTCTATCTTTATCCCATCAATCCCAGCTGCCTTACCCCCTTTCATTCTACCCACTGCCTCACGAACTTCCCCTACACCCACAACTGGCTCTTCCACACTCCTACAAGATGTTATTCCTCCTTGCCCTACACACGAAATCACAGCTTCCCTGTCTTCATCAACATTTAACAACTCCTCAAAATATTCTCTCCATCTTCCCGATACCTCTAACTCACCATTTAATAACTCTCCTCTCCTATTTTTAACTGTCAAATCCATTTGTTCTCTAGGCTTCCTCAACATATTAATCTCATTCCAAAACTTTTTCTTATTTTCAACAAAATTTGCTGATAACATCTCACCCACTCTCTCATCTGCTCTCTTTTACATTGCTTCACCACTCTTTTAACCTCTCTTTTTCTCTCCATATACTCTTCCCTCCTTGCATCACTTCTACTTTGTAAAAACCTCTCATATGCTAACTTTTTCTCCCTTACTACTCTCTTTACATCATCATTCCACCAATCGCTCCTCTTCCCTCCCGCACCCACTCGCCTGTAACCACAAACTTCTGCTGAACACTCTAACACTACATTTTTAAATCTACCCCCTACATCTTCGACCCCATTGCCTACACTCTCACTAGCCCATCTATCCTCCAATAGTTGTTTATATCTTTCCCTAACTGCCTCCTCTTTTAGTTTATAAACCTTCACCTCTCTCTTACTTACTGATTCTATTTTCCTTGTATCCCATCTACCTTTTACTCCCACTGTAGCTATAACTAAAAAGTGATCTGATATATCTGTGGCCCCTCTATAAACATGTACATCCTGAAGTCTACTCAACAGTCTTTTATCCACCAATACATAGTCCAACAAACTACTGTCATTACGCCCTACATCATATCTTGTATACTTATTTATCCTCTTTTTCTTAAAATATGTATTACCTATAACTAAACCCCTTTCTATACAAAGTTCAATCAAAGGGCTCCCATTATCATTTACACCTGGCACCCCAAACTTACCTACTACACCCTCTCTGCATGTTTCTCCCACTTTAGCATTTAGGTCCCCTACCACAATTACTCTCTCATTTGGTTCAAAAGTTCCTATACATTCGCTTAACATCTACCAAAATCTCTCTCTCTCCTCTACACTCCTCTCTTCTCCAGGTGCATACACGCTTATTATGACCCACTTTTTGCATCCGACCCTTATTTTAATCCACATAATCCTTGAATTTACACATTCATATTCCCTCTTTTCCTTCCATAACTGATCCTTCAACATGATTGCTACCCCTTCCTTAGCTCTAACTCTCTCAGATACTCCTGACTTAATCCCATTTATTTCTCCCCACTGAAACTCGCCTACCCCCTTCAGCTTTGTTTCGCTTAGGGCCAGGACATCCAACTTCTTTTCATTCATAACATCGGCAATCATCTCTTAGTTATCATCCGCACTACATCCACGCACATTCAGACAACCCAGTTTTATAAAGTTTTTCTTCTTCTCTTTTTTAGTAGATATGTACAGGAGAAGGGGTTACTAGCCCATTGCTCCCGGCATCTTAGTCGCCTCATACGACACGCATTGCTTACGGAGGAAAGATTCTTTTCCACTTCCCCATGGACAATAGAGAAAATAAAAAGAACAAGAGCTATTAAGAAAAAGAAGAAAAACCTAGATGTGTGTATGTATATATATGCATGTGTATGCCAGTGTAGTGTGACCTAAAGTGTAAGTAGAAGTAGCTAGATATACCTGTTATCCAGCGTGTTTATGAGACAGAAAAAAGACACCAGCAATCCTACCATCATGTAAAACAGTTTCAGGTTTCTGTTTCACAGTCACCTGGCAGGACGGTAGTACCTCCCTGGGTGGTTGCTGTCTACCAACCTACTGTCTACCTTATTTTATTTTTATTAACCTTATTTTCTTTATTTCTCATAGGAAAAAATTCCTTCCGTATCGGCACTTGAATAGCCGAGTGGAACACATTTTGCTCGTAAGTAGAGGTACCACTGTATTATTATTATTATTATTACGTATTATTATTATTATTATTATTATGTACACCATTTTTCTTTATTGACTGAGGTTTATACAGTAAATTCTTGATATAATGGACAAATAGGGGGAACTAAAGTACTCTGCTGCTGTACACCTGATGTAGCACAGCCTCTCCTCACTTACTGACGCAGTTCTGTTCCTAAGAGTAGGTCGGTAAGCTAACTAGTCGTTAAGTGAGGAGCATACTATACTGGTAGTGGGTTTGTGTCAACTATCTTTAGATATTTTTTTAATGTCACCTTTGCACCATTTAGTATAACATTTCTGGTATAGTTTTAAATGTTTATACAGTAGTGTACTGTATACTGTAATAAACAGAATAGAGGAAATCAGCTCTAATATACATTATTTAGGTTTGCAAACTGGTTGGAGAGCTGGTCATAAGTCCACGTGGTCGGTAAACGAGTACGTCGCTAAACGAGGAGAGGTTGTACTGTATACAGTTTACGGATATTTTGTAATTAACATTTAAAATAAAGGAGTTCAAAGTACAATTTACTCAGTGCATTTTGTCCATAATTTTAAAAACCCATTATATTGAGGTCTGTTATATCAGGAGTTTACTGTACTGAAAGAGACGTCTGGATATTTGACCTAAACTTACCTTAATGAGAGGAGCAACACGACACAACAGCGGAACAATATTCAACTCTGCGTGGGAAATGTGCGAACTAACAATCAGGGAGAGTAGAGGTTGAGCAATGCCCAAGGTTTTCTCCGTTAAGCAGAAAGTGTGCAGCACCAGCGGACGTATGTGGCAAATGTTCGAGGTTCTCACTCTGTGGAAGAAGGCAGATTCTTTTTTTCAATTTAAGACCATAATAAATGAACACTGTGGTAGGCCTACTGTACTTCCCACCTGCCTGAAGTGCAATGCATAATTATGGGCTTTCTGCATGCACAACCAAATGTCACCCATTTCTGTACAAACATTGTATCATGTTGAAATAACTTTTGTCTTTGTCTAGTCTGCAGAATTTGAGTCTGGATAACTGGTTTCTTTGAATTCATGCCCCAACAGCACATCACATACCAAAAATAGTAGAAAAAGCACTCCACTACTGTACCAAATAGCTACTATAATACTGTAAACACAATTTACAGATATACTGCAATAAACATTAAAAATGAATGCTCTAAAAGTATAGTTTCCTCAGTGGAGTTTGTGTATAAGTTCAGATGTCCTTTATACTGAAGGTTTACTGTAAATGGATGATTCTTATTAAAGGTGATCAGTTTAGAAGTTAAAACACTGGTTTAAGTTGTCCTGCAAAGGAGCAGTCTGCTCCTAGAGGAGAAAAACTACATGACTGAGGTGTCTTATACCAGATTTTTTTACATTCAAGGGTGAGCTCTGAATCTGTAGGGGTCATACACCTGTAGACCTGGAAGGTATTTAGGTTCAATCCAAGGAAGGAAAGCACAGGTCTAATTCCTTACATCAAGAGCCCCTCCCTGGCATCAAGGAACCTCCCTTGATGGGGTTTATACCATGGTATGTACTTAACATCTTACAATTATACAAGCAAAACCTGGAACAAATAACAACACTTTAATGCATCATGAGTTCACTACTGACTTGGAAAAGTTTGCAAACTATTCAATTTTTTATTATTTTATTTTATAACACAATACAGTGGACCCCCGGTTTTCGTTGAAAATTCTTTCCAGAATGCTGTTTGAGTGTTGTTACCGAACAAATTTGTTCCCATAAGGACAAATGTAAATTAGATTAGTTGTTTCAGACCCCCAAAAAATACACTTACAAAAGCTCTTACAAAAATACACTTACATAATTGTTCGAGTTTGGAGGTGAACGAAAACCGAGGGTCCACTGTACTGGCCATTTCGCGCTGAGGTAGGATGACCCGAAGAAGAGGAAATACTTTCACCAGCATTCATTCAATCACTGTCTTCCCAGAATCATGCTAACATCAGTTCATATAACCCTCTAGGACTGTAGCATCTTCACCCCTCCATCAGAGTGCAGGCACTGTACTTCCCACCTCCAGAACTGTAACATCCTCACCCATCCTTCACAGTGCAAGTACTCTACTTCCCACCTCCAGAACTGTAACATCCTCACTCATCCTTCAGAGTGCAGGTACTGAACTTCCCATCTCCAGAACTGTAACATCCTCACCCATTCTTCAGAGTGCAGGCACTGTACTTCTCACCTCCAGGACTCAAGTTTTGCCAACTGCATTAAGTTGCCTCCCACTGAAGTAGAGCAGTATTTCCTACCCCTCCCCTCCCCCCATAAAAAAAAAGAAACTCACTCACGATCATTTATTCAATTGCTGCCTTGCCAGTGATTGAGTAAATTAAACAGGAAACAATCAGAGACAATGATGGCCATACCTGCGCTCTGGATGACGCAGGATGCCAGCCACTTCCTCCAGCACAGTGGAAATTAGATCTGGTTTTTTGGTAATTATAGTGACGAATGGATGGACCGGACCTGAAGGAGGGCCAGTGAAGGGACACTGAAGTTCTCCATCAGTCTCAACTTGTGACAACAACACAATCTCAGATACTCCCTTCACAAGCGAACTTGGAGATCTGGAGAAAGAGAGAGAGAAATATTTCAAACAAGCGCATTTAAAAAAAAACAGTGGGAATTTTATTATATTAGTGGGGAAGCACCAAACCCATAAGGGTCATACAGCTGCTGGGGAATGGGTAGTAATCAAGTTTCATCCCATTACAGAGAAAATACCTTCAATTAGATGGTTACACAACCTTCACTAGCATGAAGACACTCTCCTTGCAAGGTATGTATACATTATGTACTTCACTATTACTATGATAAAATATATTACCAATTATTTCACTACTACTATTACTACACTCTCCAATTTTACTTCTACCACTAGTAATAATACTACTTCTACTATTGCAACTACCTTATTATTGCTGCCACCATCATGACTACTACTGCTAATATTACTACTACTAATACTACTACTACTACTGCTAATTCTATTACTAGTACTAGTACTGCTGCTAATTCTACTACTACTGCTAATTCTACTACTACTACTGCAAATTCTACTACTAGTACTACTGCTAATTCTACTAATACTACTACTGCTAATACTACTACTACTGCTAATACTACTACTACTGCTAATTCTACTACTAGTACTGCTAATTCTACTACTACTACTGCTAATTCTACTACTAGTACTGTTAATTCTACTTCTACTACTACTGCTAATTCTACTACTACTACTGCTAATTCTACTACTAGTACTGCTGCTAATTCTACTATTACTACTACTGCTAATTCTACTACTACTATTACTGCTAATTCTACTACTACTGCTAATTCTACTACTACTACTGCTAATTCTACTATTACTACTACTGCTAATACTACTACTAGTACTGCTGCTAATTCTACTACTACTACTACTGCTAATTCTTCTACTACTATTGCTAATTCTACTACTAGTACTGCTGCTAATTCTACTACTACTACTGCTAATTCTACTACTACTACTGCTAATTCTACTACTACTGCTAATTCTACTACTACTAAGTTTATTTCCACATGATACATTGTTTATAGTATAGACGGCAACCACCCAGGGAGGTACTACCGTCCTGCCAGGTGACTGTGAAACAGAAACCTTAAACTGTTTTACATGATGGTAGGATTGCTGGTGTTTTTTTTCTGTCTCATAAACACGCTGGATAACAGGTATATCTAGCTACTTCTACTTACACTTTAGGTCACACTACACAGGCATGCACATGCATATATATACATACACACATCTAGGTTTTTCTTCTTTTTCTTAATAGCTCTTGTTCTTTTTATTTTCTCTATTGCCCATGGGTGAGTGGAAAAGAATCTTTCCTCCATAAGCCATGCGTGTCGTATGAGGCGACTAAAATGCCGGGAGCAATGGGCTAGTAACCCCTTCTCCTGTACACATTTACTAAAAAAGAGAAGAAAAACTTTATAAAACTGGGTTGTTTGAATGTGCGTGGATGTAGTGCGGATGACAAGAAAGAGATGATTGCTGATGTTATGAATGAAAAGAAGTTGGATGTCCTGGCCCTAAGCGAAACAAAGCTGAAGGGGGTAGGCAAGTTTCAGTGGGGAGAAATAAATGGGATTAAGTCAGGAGTATCTGAGAGAGTTAGAGCTAAGGAAGGGGTAGCAATAATGTTGAAGGATCAGTTATGGAAGGAGAAGAGGGAATATAAATGTGTAAATTCAAGGATTATGTGGATTAAAATAAGGGTCGGATGCGAAAAGTAGGTCATAATAAGCATGTATGCACCTGGAGAAGAGAGGAGTGTAGAGGAGAGAGAGAGATTTTGGGAGATGTTAAGCAAATGTATAGGAACTTTTGAACCAAGTGAGAGAGTAATTGTGGTAGGGGACCTAAATGCTAAAGTAGGAGAAACATGTAGAGAGGGTGTGGTAGGTAAGTTTGGGGTGCCAGGTGTAAATGATAATGGGAGCCCTTTGATTGAACTTTGTATAGAAAGGGGTTTAGTTATAGGTAATACATATTTTAAGAAAAAGATGATAAATAAGTATACAAGATATGATGTAGGGCGTAATGACAGTAGTTTGTTGGACTACGTATTGGTAGATAAAAGACTGTTGAGTAGACTTCAGGATGTACATGTTTATAGAGGGGCCACAGATATATCAGATCACTTTTTAGTTATAGCTACAGTGGGAGTAAAAGGTAGATGGGATACAAGGAAAATAGAAGCAGTAAGAGAGAGGTGAAGGTTTATAAACTATAAGAGGAGGCAGTTAGGGTAAGATATAAACAACTATTGGAGGATAGATGGGCTAGTGAGAGTGTAGGCAATGGGGTCAAAGATGTATGGGGTAGATTTAAAAATGTAGTGTTAGAGTGTTCAGCAGAAGTTTGTGGTTACAGGCGAGTGGGTGCGGGAGGGAAGAAGAGCGATTGGTGGAATGATGATGTAAAGATAGTAAGGGAGAAAAAGTTAGCATATGAGAGGTTTTTACAAAGCAGAAGTGATGCAAGGAGGGAAGAGTATATAGAGAGAAAAAGAAAGGTTAAGAGAGTGGTGAAGCAATGTAAAAAGAGAGCAAATGAGAGTGGGTGAGATGTTATCAACAAATTTTGTTGAAAATAAGAAAAAATTTTGGAGTGAGATTAATAAGTTGAGGAAGCCTAGGGAAGAAATGGATTTGACAGTTAAAAATAGGAGAGAAGAGTTGTTAAATGAAGTTAGAGGTATCGGGAAGATGGAGGGAATATTTTGAGGAGTTGTTAAATGTTGATGAAGACAGGGAAGCTGTGATTTCGTGTATAGGGCAAGGAGGAATAACATCTTGTAGGAGTGTGGAAGAGCCAGTTGTGAGTGTGGGGGAAGTTCGTGAGGCAGTGGGTAGAATGAAAGGGGGTAAGACAGCTGGGATTGATGGGATAAAGATAGAAATGTTAAAAGCAGGTGGGGATATAGTTTTGGAGTGGTTAGTGCTATTATTTAATAAATGTATGGAAGAGGGTAAAGTACCTAGGGATTGGCAGATAGCATGTATTGTTCCTTTGTATAAAGGCAAAGGGGACAAAAGAGAGTGCAAAAATTATAGGGAAATAAGTCTGTTGAGTGTACCTGGTAAAGTGTATGGTAGAGTTATTATTGAAAGAATTAAGAGTAAGACAGAAAGCAGGATAGCAGATGAACAAGGGGGCTTTAGGAAAGGTAGGGGTGTGTAGACCAAGTGTTTACAGTGAAACATATAGGTGAACAGTATTTGGATAAGGGTAAAGAGGTTTTTGTGGCATTTATGGATTTGGAAAAGGCATATGATAGGGTGGATAGGGGGGCAATGTGGCAGATGTTGCAGGTGTATGGAATAAGAGGTAGGTTACTGAAAGCAGTGAAGAGTTTTTATGAGGATAGTGAGGCTCAGGTTAGAGTGTGTAGGAGGGAGGAGGACTATTTCCCAGTAAAAGTGGGCCTTAGACAAGGATGTGTGATGTCACCGTGGTTGTTCAATATATTTATAGATGGGGTTGTAAGAGAAGTGAATGCGAGGGTCTTGGCAAGAGGTGTGGGGTTAAAAGATAAAGAATCAAATACAAAGTGGGAGTTGTCACAGTTGCTTTTTGCTGATGACACTGTGCTTTTGGGAGATTCTGAAGAGAAGTTGCAGAGGTTGGTAAATGAATTTGGTAGGGTGTGTAAAAGAAGAAAATTGAAAGTGAATATAGGAAAGAGTAAGGTGATGAAGTTAACAAAAAGATTAGGTGACGAAAGATTGGATATGAGATTGGAGGGAGAGAGTATGGAGGAGGTGAATGTATTCAGATATTTGGGAGTGGACATGCCAGCAGATGGGTCTATGAAGGATGAGGTGAATCATAGAATTGATGAGGGGAAAAGGGTGAGTGGAGCACTTCGGAGTCTGTGGAGACAAAGAACTTTGTCCATGGAAGTAAAGAGGGAAATGTATGAGAGTATAGTTATACCAACACTCTTATATGGGTGTGAAGCATGGGTGATGAATGTTGCAACGAGGAGAAGGCTGGAGGCAGTGGAGATGTCATGTCTGAGGTCAGTGTGTGGTGTGAATATAATGCAGAGAATTCGGAGTTTGGAAATTAGGAGGAGGTGCGGGATTACCAAAACTATTATCCAGAGAGCTGAGGAGGGGTTGTTGATGTGGTTCCCACATGTAGAGAGAATGGAACGAGACAGAATGACTTCGAGAGTGTATAAATCTGTAGTGGAGGGAAGGCGGGGTAGAGGTCGGCCTAGGAAAGGTTGGAGGGAGGGGGTAAAGGAGGTTTTGTGTGTGAGGGGCTTGGACTTCCACAAGCATGTGTGAGCGTATTTGATAGGAGTGAATGGAGACGAATGGTTTTTAATACTTGACGTGCTGTTGGAGTGTGAGCAAAGTAACATTTATGAAAAGTTTTTCTTTTTCGGGCCACCCTGCCTTGGTGGGAATCGGCCGATGTGTTAATAAAAATAAAAAAAAAAACATTGGTTATACAGAAATGGGTGACATTTGATTGCATATTGAAAACTCATGGTTATGCAGAGCATTTCAGGCAAGCTTCAGCCTAACTTAAGACTTACAAGGGCACATCACTGTACATGATTATAAGAAATAATTAGTTGGATTATAGTCTAGTACTGCTACTATTCCTGTCTCACCCCTCCCTCCTCTCAACCTGGTTTCTTGCCTTCTCTTTTTTCCCGCTGACTTGTGACTTGACAATGGTCCTGGACGAACCATCGTCATGTTCTTCCTTCTTAGTGAGGGATATTTGTGAATAGAACAATCTCCATCTATCCTACAATCTCTACATAGTGATAAAAGCCATGCATAAATATGAAATATTCTAAGCAGTACACTTACTTTGCATTAGTGATGTCAGCCAAGAAGTTTTGCAAGGTGGCTGGCAGGGGCAGAAGGCCAACCTTGACGAGTGCAACCAATGTCTCAATTGCAAGTGTGGCTTCTGTTATGTCACCTTTGTTGGCTGTCTGCCACAAACACTTCACCTCCTCTGTCTTTAATAAAAGACATAATCAATTTATATATATATAAATATAGTACTATATACACACGTGCGCACGCACACACACCAGGGCCAGGAGCTAAGACTCTGCTCCGGCGAGGTGGAAACATTTCGAAGTGTTTCCTTACACACACATACAACAGGCCTAGTGTCTAATTGACATGTGCCTAGGACAAAATGGTAACTAACACACACCTACACACAACCCTTGCAACCACAAATAGGTGAGTGCCAATGGGTGAGTACATGCACACACATGTATGAACACACATGCACACACACCCATACATCTGAAATTGACCTGATGACACTGGAGGACAGGAGGGATAGGGAGGACATGATAACGACATATTAAATTCTGAAAGGAATTGACAAGGTGGACAGAGGCAGGATGTTCCAGAGATGGGACACAACAACAAGGGGCCACATTTGGAAGTTGAAGACTCAGATGAGTTACAGGGATGTTAGGAAGTATTTTTTCAGTCATAGAGTCGTCAGGAAGTGATGTAGTGCAGGAAGGATCCATACACAGCTTTAAAAAGAGGTATGATAAGGCTTACAGAGCAGGGAGAGAGTGGACCTAGTAGCAACCAGTGAAGAGGTGGGGCCAGGAGCTATGACTTGACACCTGCAACCACAGTTAGGTGAGTACACACACGACCTCTGCAGCCACATATACAGATGAGTGTAAATAGGTGAGTACATGCACAAACACACACATATACATACACACATACAGATATGCATGCGTATGTATACATACTATCTTAAAAATGTGTTAAATATGCGAAACAATTCTTTCAACCACAAATATTTTAAAAACTATGTATTCTTTCTTATTCTCACTACGTACTTGCAATCATAATTCATCTTTAAAGAAATAGTTGCCTGATTGTTTCTTCTATTTGTAATGCCTCATGGAGATTAAAGGTAATGTCCATACGTTTTTTTTTCAACAAACCGGTCATATCCCACCAAGGCAGGGTGACCTAGAAAGAAAAACGAAAGTTTTTCTTTTTAAATTTAGTAATTTATACAAAAGGGGTTACTAGCCCCTTCCTCCCATTAATGTCCATAAATATAAGCAAATAGTAATAAGTAATTATTGCCACTGTGGTCATAAGTTTGTCTAGATTTAAGTAATCTTTAAGTACAGGTTAAGTCTGCCCGAAATGTCTCAGCATGATAGTGGCTTTCTTTGTGCCAATTAAATTATGAAATGTAAACACAGATTGTAGCTTTTGCAAAGAAATAAACTTTTGTTTTTGTTTGTTTTGTTTTTAAGTTCACCCAAAATGTTCTGCATAACCATGGGGATCTGCAGGCACAATCAGATGTCACCCGTCTCTGTACCAACATTCTATCACGTGGAAATAAATCTTTGACTTTGACTTTACACATACTACATTACATGGGTAACAATAGTGTAGTGAACACTCGTCATTGCTTAATAATAACCCCACATGGATTCAGAAACACAGATTAATTGATATGTATGGAAGCACCTTTCTCAGACCACACAGTAACTAAAAAAAGCTACAAGAGGCAGGGCCAGGAGCCAAGACTCAACCCCTGCAGGCACATAGAGGGGTACACAGCTGGTTCATCACAAGTTCGCTACTCGGCTCACCTCGTATAATGATGATCCGTCTTGGTTCCTCTCTAACATCTTTGTATGGAGCTTCGTTATTGCCTGAAATTGAAATACGTACATCAAATTAATATTTGTTTTAAACAGTTGATATACAGAGCTCTGGCAATGGGACAATACAAACAATTTTGCCCATATCGATACCAATACTACTCAAAATTAGGCTGATGCCAATACCATCAAAATTAGCCGATACCCACCAATACCATCAAAATTAGCCAATACCCACCAATATCAAAATTAGCTGATACCCACTGATACCATCAAAATTAGCCGATACCCACCAATACAATCAAATCAAAATTAGCCGATACCCAATGATACCACCAAAATTAGCCAATACCCACCAATACCACCAAAATTAGCCAATACCGACCAATACCACCAAAATTAGCCAATACCCACTAATACCAACACTTTCACACCCACTATAAGCTCTCTTATACAGCTCCTCTAAATAGTGTGATTTTTGTAAATGCAATTAAAAAAATCTATCTAAAATTAAATAGTGTGAACAATGAAGATTTTTCCAAACACTAATCAATTTTGGATTTACTTTTTCAATCACATTTACAAAAACAAAATTATACTACTTATATGCAGAAGTTTTAAAAGAGCAAACAATAATTCTGACATGGTATCGCATCAGATTGAAGCCGAGGTTATGGGCGTGATGTGCCGACTCAATCCCGCCAAGATTACCATATTTTACGGCATTAAAGATGTTATTTTTTTCCCCAAAATACATCTCAAAAATTTACCCAGCATCTTGGAGGCTGAAGTACAGTTTATGACTTTTTCCAAAATTTTGCCAATCAGAATTAGGGGGGAGAGATGTTCTCGACACCAGAGCATCTTGTTCACCAAAAACTACAGTACCCCCACAATACAAAAATACAACACAATACAACTTTATGCCTTTTCTGCAGTATACTAAATGCAGTTTACATGAAATATAATATTGGTATAGTCAAAAGAAAGCAAACCAAAGCAACTACACAACCTATCATGTGATAAAATACATAACTTTAAATCCAGAGCAACATTTTTTAAGATAAAGGTGATTCACACATATACTTGCCTGACTCTGGAGGAAGACGTTGCCTGAATTGATTTTCTGTTCGTACTCATCCATGGTGAACCCCTTCTACCTGAATAATAAAAAAAAGTTATGCTGTTTTCATATTAAAAACATATTATTATTCTTTTTATTGATGAGTACTTTCAAGGAATTTAACCTGTTAACGTTTTACCGCTAGCGCTCCGACCTTGATTTTCCCCATAAGAAAGCATGTAAAAAAAACGTATATATACGTTTGGAGCGCTACGGTGAAAACATAATACGTATATACGTTTGGACAGTTAATGGGTTAAATATGAATCTACATTCTTATAAATTTATAAAATGATTTGAATATGCATATAAATGTTACTGTCATACACTAGGGGTAAATTATGCAGATTTAACCTAGGATAACCTGACATGTATCCCATACTACACTACGAACCACTACCCAACTGCGGACAGCCACAATATTGACGAATGTGTCAATATATTTCTACACAAAACCGATAACCTCTATAATAGACGCTGTCCAATGAAAACAAAGCAGATCTAAGCAAAGAGACTAAACAGCCCCTGGCTTACCAATAGTATACTTAAATCAATAAAAAACATCTACAGTGGACCCCCGGATTTCGTACTGCTCCAAACTTGAACAATTATGTAAGTGTATTTTTGTAAGTGCATTTGTAAGTGTATATTTGGGGGTCTAAAAAGACTAATCTAATTTACATTATTCCTTATGGGAACGATAAGGAGGTGTGAGAGCCAATCATGTCTGATCCAAGGAAGTGGAGGACAACTCCAATTCCCTGGATCAAGAGATCTTCACCGGCCTCCAGGAGCCTCCCTTGACCAGCCACATGAACCCAATCTTAAAAAATTTAAGTAAAGTAAGTTTATTCGGGTACACATAAATACAGTTACATAAATTATCATACATAACAGTATAGCGTAGATTATCATCCAGGATAACCCAAAAAAGTCAAAATGACATTTCTATTTCTCAAATTATCATTATATTAAAAAAAAGCATGCGCTAAACTCGTATGGGCCCTACCGTGGTGGCAAAGTATCTGACGACCACGACCAACCACCAATATTCCTAAAATATTGACACAAATAACGAGAAATTCTGTTTGCCCATCTATGATTCTTATTGTTGGTTTATAGGTCCTCCTGAGGTGCCGCCGTATTCTTCTTGGTTTCTAGGGCTCCCTGATATTAGGCTTGGCTACAAGTACTTCTGGCAGTTTGGGAGATACACAGATGATGATCAAACTAAATGCAAATTATGTGATCAGGCATATGGTCACTGTCTTGAACACTATGTGCTGAATTGTCCACTTATTGAGGAATATAGAGATAGACAGTATAATAACCTATGTGACATGTCAAGATATCTTATTAGTGAAGGTAGGATACCACTTATTCTAAGCAAATTTCCTAAATTTGCTTTTAACAGATAAGTAAACTGTAGATATAAATCCAAATTAATTTCCATGAACGTGCCTATCTGTGCTCATGATAATGCGAGCACAGGTGGGCATGTTTGTGGAGCAACTTGCAATGTGAACAGACTGACTGATGTTGTAGTGGCCAGGCTTAGGCTTGGCTACAAGTACTTCTGACAGTTTGGGAGACACAGATGATGATCAAACTAAATGCAAATTATGTGATCAGGCATATGGTCACTGTCTTGAACACTATGTGCTTAATTGTGCACTTATTGAGGAATATAGAGATAGACAATATAATAACCTATGTGACATGTCAAGATATCTTATTCATGAAATAAGATACCTGCTTGTAACAGATAATTGAAATGTAGATATAAACCCAAATGTACAATTGTTAACCCCTTTGGGGCCTAGTGCCTAGGCCTTTTGCGTATCCATATGCTCTTGCGCTACCGTCCACAGGATGGATATGGGGTGCACAATAAACTAGCCACTTCGGTGGCAAAATCTAATCCTGATGTGCAGCTCTACTCGCCTATTTCAAGATTCAAGATGATTTATTTCTCTGTAAAAATTACAATGTGTGTTTTACATTTAATGACTATAATTACAAAGATGGCCGTTAGCATGCCTAGCATGCCTGGGCCTAGCATGCCTGGGCATGCCTGGGCATGCCTAGCATAAATAACAAAAAGGCACAATACCGTGACTGGAACAATACACACACAACCCGCACATATAAAAGAGAGGAGCTTACGACGACGTTTCGGCCCGACTTGGACCATTTACAAAGTCACGGTGTGATTTTGTAAATGGTCCAAGTCGGACCGAAACGTCGTCGTAAGCTCCTCTCTTTTATATGTGCGGGATGTGTGTGTATACCTATCATGCCTGGGTATGCTAGGCATTTCGGGCAGACTTAATACTAGTTCTTAATCTATATTACAAATTACATATGAATATAAATTTCAAGTGATTATATAGATTTACAATAGTGAGGTAGTTCAGGATAACTAGATTGTATTGCAAATTACAAATGAGTACAAATTTTAAATGATTAAATAAATTTACTATAGTGAGGTAGTTCAGAATGTTTAGATTGTAAAAAAATTAGTAATGAGAATGGTTTTGTCTTGGCATGTTACACATTTTCTATTAAAGCTCCAATATTGGAGTAAATTAGGCAACTTAAGACTAGTTTCAGATTTATTAGACAATAGCTATATTCGGGATTTGTACTCACTACTTGTGGGGCCTAGTTCCTAGGCCTATTGTGTATCCATATGCTCTTGCTCTACCGTCCACAGGAAGGATATGGAGTGCACAATAAACTAGCCACTTCGGTGGCAAAATCTAAATCTAATCTACTTGTGGTTGCAGGGGTCGATTCAAAGCTCCTGGCCCCGCCTCTTCACTGACAGCTACTAGGTCCTCACTCTCCCTGCTCCATGAGCTTTATTTCATTGCAGATTGCAGATTACATAGGTATCGGTAGTTACAATGTAAATTGAGTGCAAGGAGAGCCACTGACATGCCATGGCATTAGGGGCAGCTTATTCTAGTCCTTAAAAACTATGTACTTAATATTAGAGAAATTTATTGAGTTTATTCTAGTTAAAAATTATTTTCAAAATTACAATATGATAAAATTTTACTGTTTAAATTATTATATAATGATATTAGATATTAGATTGTTACAGGTGTTAAGATTCTTGAATGATAATATGGAATTTAATAATATTGGTAGAATTACCGACAATATGTTAAGTAAAAGGACACAAATGCAACTAATGTGACATTTTATTGTGGCAACGTTTCGCTCTCCAGGAGCTTTCTCAAGCCGTTACAAGCGATACATGGACACAGTGGGCTATTATATACTCTCAAAGTGAGGTGAAATACTAGTGGTGGTCGAGGTAGTAGTGATAAGTAGTAGTAATACAATAAGGTAGAACAATCAATATGCACATGAGTAAAAGGTGATAAAACAAATACTTGGGTAGTATAACAATAGGTTAGACAAATATTTTTGCTGGAGGTTGAAATTTTACTCATGTGCATATTGATTGTTCTACCTTATTGTATTACTACTACTACTACTACTACTACTTATCACTACTACCTCGACCACCACTAGTATTTCACCTCACTTAAGAACATAAGAACATAAGAAACATAAGAAAGGAGGAACACTGCAGCAGGCCTGTTGGCCCATACTAGGCAGGTCCTTCACAATCCGTCCCACTAACAGAATATTTGCTCAACCCAATTTTCAATGCTACCCAAGAAATAAGCTTTGACAATTCTACCCACTCATGTGCGAGTCCCACTCAAATCCAACCCCTCTCACTCATGAATTTATCCAACCTAAATTTGAAACTACCCAAGGTCCTAGCTTCAATAACCCTACTAGGCAGACTGTTCCACTCATCAACTACCCTATTTCCAAACCAATACTTTCCTATATCCTTTCTAAATCTAAACTTATCTAACTAACTTTGAGAGTATATAATAGCCCACTGTGTCCATGTATCGCTTGTAACGGCTTGAGAAAGCTCCTGGAGAGCGAAACGTTGCCACAATAAAATGTCACATTAGTTGCATTTGTGTCCTTTTACTTAAAATATGGAATTGAGATTATCTTAAGGAAAATAACATTGAGCATTTTTGACATTAACTTATAATATGAGTAGGGGGTAACATAATAGTAACATATTATTAAAAATTGAGATTATCGTATAGGAAAGTAATAATGAGCATTTTTCAAAGTAGTTTATAGTATGATCATACAACAAATTTCCAAGAAAATCTCGAAGACAGTAGGCATGTTATCAAAGATACGCTATTATGTACCTCAATCAGCTCTCCTTGCACTATATCATTCACTTATCTACCCGTATCTCACCTATGGAATCTGTGCATGGGGATCAACAACGTTAAATCACCTTAGACCACTCATAACACAACAAAAGGCCGCAGTCAGAATGATAACAAATTCCCACTCTAGACAGCATACTCCACCAATATTCAAAAGTCTCAAACTACTCACCGTAAAGAACATTCATACTTATTCTTGTGCCTACTACATATATAAAACTTTACACTCTAATATAAACCCTCTGCTCAAAACTCTCCTCACCAGGTGGAGAATGCTGGGTCAGGTGGAGAATGCTGGGTCAGGTGGAGAATGCTGGGTCAGGTGGAGAATGCTGGGTCAGGTGGAGAATGCTGGGTCAGGTGGAGAATGCTGGGTCAGGTGGAGAATGCTGGGTCAGGTGGAGAATGCTGGGTCAGGTGGAGAATGCTGGGTCAGGTGGAGAATGCTGGGTCAGGTGGAGAATGCTGGGTCAGGTGGAGAATGCTGGGTCAGGTGGAGAATGCTGGGTCAGGTGGAGAATGCTGGGTCAGGTGGAGAATGCTGGGTCAGGTGGAGAATGCTGGGTCAGGTGGAGAATGCTGGGTCAGGTGGAGAATGCTGCATGTGATAGTCTTCAGAGTAGGGAGATGGAGTCTTAAACCTTGGGAAGCTTTAAAAAGAGATTGGACAAGTATATGGGTAGACCTTCTGCAGTGTTCCATTCTTGAGTTCTATGTGGGAAAGCGATGAAGAAGTTTCTTGGCAATAGGTTCAGCTATGTTGTAGAAGCCGTTGTTCTGGTTGAAGTTGTTGGATATACAGATAAGTGATGACTCCAGGATTCTTCAGTATTGAGTGTTGTCTTCTCTGGCGATGAGTCTTGAGTTTCTGTAGTTGATTAAATGGTTGTGTGAATTTCAGTGTTGAACACAGGCATTCCTTGGGTTGTCAGATCACCCTGCGTACTGGTGTTCTGAAATACGTGTTTGGAGGTCTCTGGATGTTTCGCCGACGTATAATTTGCTGCAGCCATTACAAGGGATTGTATATACCCTTGCCGTGGATTGAAGCTTGTCCTGTCTGTAGGTGGCCCGGTGGTCTGGTGGCTAGAGCTCTCGCTTCACACACGGAGGACCCGGGTTCGATTCCTGTGTTTCCTTACACCTGTTGTCATGTTCACTTAGCAGCAAATAGGTACCTGGGTTGTTAGTGGACTGGTGTGGGTGGCATCCTGGGGGACAAGATTAAGGACCTCGATGACGCACTGACTTTCTTGGGTTATCCTGGGTGGCTAACCCTCCGGGGTTAAAAATCCCAAGAAATCTTATCTTATCTTACTGGTAATGTCCTTGATGGTGGTGGATGTGGAGACATTAAGGACATTACCAGTAACAGACAGGACAAGCTTCAATCCACTGCAGGGGTATACACAATCCCTTGTAATGACATTACAAGGGATTGTAATGTCGTTACGGATCTTTGCCAGAAAGTGTTCATTTACTTTACCATGAACAAAGATGGTCAGGACCTTAGCCTAAAGCAGAAGCTTGAAGACAAAGCCTTATATGCGGGAGCCGGAAATGAGGTGTAGCAGTTGGAGGTGGCATCACAGATGGTTGGGGCCCATCAGTGGAAACAGGTCATGCCAAACAGTTGTTTAGCAATAGAGTTGTTTAGCAATGGGTTGACTCATTCACAATGCAATTTTTTTTTCCAAATGCAACTGAAAAAGTGGATCCAAACTTGACTAGCACATGGAAAGGTGTTCAGAGTACACGATATTTAATTTTGGAAGCACTTTCACTTGCATTTGTAAAAAAAAATCACACTATATTGAATATATTTTCAAGAGAGCGTGATCTAAGTCACGCTACAGTACTGGTCAGGCACCTCTAGTCGATACCTGATCAGCCGGGCTGTGGTTCGTACGTTGGACTGCGTGCGGCCAGCAGTAACAGCCTGGTTGATCAGGCTCCGGTCCAACAGGAGGCCTGGTCACAGACCGGGCTGCGGGGGCGTTGACCCCTGGAATTCTCTCCAGGTAGACTCCAGGTAGATAATAATAATAGTTTATTTGGACATGATACAAAGAATTACAATGGGTTATGAGGTGTACATGCCAAAAGCCCCTAATATGCAGGGCATTTTGGGCAGACTTAAAATTAACTTAAAACTAAATGGTAAGAATTTTAGTAAATAGTTTACAATATGAGTATAGTTGAGTATTTAAGCTATGAAATTTGAACATAATTTGAACATGATATTTTTGAAACATAATAGTTTTATAATTTTGGATCATTTACAGTTTTATATGTCTACATAATAGAATTATTAAATCAGATTAAACAAATTAAATCAATAATTTAATTTGTTTAATTAAATCAATAATTTGTTTTGCAATAATAGTTTATATGGTCATAAGATGAGTTACAAAGAGCACAAGGGTACATGAGGATGGATTTCTTTATATTAGGTGGTTTATACATTATAAGATATAACATGGCATATACATTATGAGGTATGAGTGTCAACATTTGTACTAGATTATGTTTGATAAATTATTTTTCTTTGAGCAATTTTGTAGGGGGTTTTGAGGCTAGGGGAGTAACAGTGAATAATGTTATTTTGAGGCAGTGTAAAGTTATTTAATAACTTTGTAGGTAATGTAAAGTAGTGGGTATATTTAGTTTTGGGCGAGTAGGTGGTTTTTTAGCACAGTTTTGAATTGATGTACAGACCGGGTTTCTTTGGTAATCATAGGTAATAAATTCCAAATTTTTGGGCCTTTGATGTGCATTGCGTTTTTGCATAGTGTGAGGTGGACGCGGGGAACATCGAAGAGTGATCTGTGCCTTGTGTTATGTTCAAGTGTCCTGTTAAGGTTGGTTAGGAGAATTTTGAGTTGTGGGTTAATATTTGAGTTTAGTGTTTTATGTATGTAATAGGCACTGTAAAAAGTATGGATGTCTTGTATGGTGAGTAAGTTCAGACTTTTGAATATAGGTGGAGTATGTTGTCTAGAATGGGAATTTGTTATCATTCAAACTGCAGCCTTTTGTTGTGTTATTAATGGTTTGAGGTGATTTATTGTTGTTGAGCCCCATGCACAGATTCCATAGGTGAGGTAGGGGTAAATGAGTGAGTGATAAAGGGAAAGGAGAGCTTGTTGTGGAACATAGTACCTTATCTTGGATAGTATTCCTACGGTCTTGGAGACTTTCTTGGAAATTTGTTGTATATGTGTCTTAAATTTGAGGCCACTGTCAAGATGGAGTCCTAAGAATTTTCCCTCTGTGAGTTTTGTGACAAGGGATCCGTTTATCATTATGTTAAGTGGAACATTTGTAGCTCTGTTCCCAAACTGAATGAAATAGGTTTTGTCAACATTGAGGGTAAGCTTGTTAGTCATCATCCAGGTAGATATTTTCTGTAATTCAGCATTTACAGTGTTGGCTAGTGTGACTGGGCATAAAATATCTTCAGTTCTGCCAGACACAGACACACAAACCTTCATTAAACACGATGTTTTGTTCAGCGAGAACTTTAATCAGGTTACCAAGTATTATTATCACTACAATCAAAACTAAACACTAAACCCACAAGGGTTGCACAATGCTGCTGCAAGGCTAATAAAGGTTGACTGTCTACATGTTTGCTGGCTTACTCCTTGTCTTTCATTGTAGTATTTCTAATAAAACTGGGATTCTCAAACCTCTTAATGACAACACTAAATTATTGATTTAACATACAGTCATACCTCGGGTAACGATGCTGTCAGGTAACGATAGTTTCGGGTAACGATATTTATAACGTAAAAAAAATGATTGCGGGTAACGATGTTTGCTTCGGGTAACGACATTCGTACCGGACGTGTCCGCGTGGCGCCCAGCTGAGCGCGCACTCCAGGGAGCGTCAGTGTGCTATTGTTTACAAGCGAGAGCGACCACCCACCCACACCCACGCATTCATACCAGTATATTGTCATTATTCCACTGTTTTTAGTGCTTGCAACTGCTAAATAAGCTACCATGGGTCCAAGGAAAGCTCCTAGTGGTAAGCCTGTGGCAAAGAGGAACAGAAATATATGTACGATAGAACTGAAGGAGATAATAGAAAAATATGATAGTGGAGTGCGTATCAGTGAGCTGGCCAAACACTAGCATACTACTCCACCTTCTCCCGTCCTCCACACATCAACAACTCTTCAATAAATGTAAGTGACATGTTATTGTACAATATTTACATGTGTATTTAGTTATTCTTCATTAAATTGTGTATTATTTAATGTCAAAAAGTTCTAAAAAATATTTTATTTAACTACTTTTGGAAGTCTTGGACGGATTAAATTTATTTCCATTATTTCTTATGGGGAAAATTGATTCGGGTAACGATTGTTTCGGCTAAAGATATGCCCTCTCTGACGGATTAATATCGTAAACCGAGGTACCACTGTACTAATATTGAGGAAGCAGGTGGCTGATGGTAATTGTGGTGGAGACAAGATTGTTTTGCAGTAATCATAAGAATTAGACAATTCTGTAACCAACTGACTTAGTCAGTTGGTTGCATATCGTCTGACGTGAGCAAGAAGTGCTGGATTCAACTGGGACTTGGAGAGCACGGGTTTTATGGTTCTGAAGCTTAAACCTTGGGTAGCTTTAAGAACAGGTTGGATGAATATTTGAGAGGTATGACTTGAGAAGGACCTGCCAAGTACAGGAGAGCCCCCGCGTACTCAGTGCCCTCTTTTTGTATTCCACGTTTTTTTGTGGTTTTCAATTGAGCCATTGTTCATTATGTTCAGTGATTTTTCCACTTTTCTGCCATTTTTGCACAACAGTGTTTTTTATGTCTAGCTGTACTGAGCACTTAATATATGATAATGTACAAACATCAGGCATTTTAGACGCATTCGATAGTGAAAAAAAAACACTATTGTCCATTCACCGGCAAATTTCGCTTATCATTGAAGACGGGAACATAAGATCCGTAGAAATCAGGGCCTCCTGTTAGCAGGCCTACTGCTTTTTTCCTCCATTCTTATATTCCTATACCTAAAGTTCATTGATTGTACTTTACCTTGGCTATAGCTGGAATAATAAAATAACCAACAGAAGAGATATAAATTTATTGAAACCCTTCATAAGACAGTGGTTTATATGAAATAAATAGTATTATTTGGAAGATAAAGCAACTGATTAAAGGAACTTACTGATACAACAAGCATGATTTGCAACCTGTAAATATATTTGCACTTTCTACTTAAGTACACCAGATCAAATTATCTGATTTACCAATGAACTTTGTCATTGGTTACAGAGGTTACAACAGTTACATAGGTTACAATGTTAAATGCTTTCCTTATATACCTATATTACAATTTTTAATAAAATTTATGACTATATTAGTACTCTTATATAACTAATCAAAGATATTTTTGGTTTAAATTTTGATCCACTAACACTGCTCTGACATAGAAAGCAATGCCAAATAAGAATACAATAGTTGTCATTTTAAATATAGACAACAATTTGACAGTATGAGAAAATTACAAACTAAAACATTTTCATCAAAAAGAGAAATAACCTTGATAGGAGAAAGTTATAAACTAAAAAATCCTTTATAAAAAATGCTTCAACCTCGAGACGCTCCTTCAGGAAGACCAAAAAATCCATTGAGATCGGAGGACATCGTTGGACTATGATGAAAGGCTCAACAATGTGGCAAACAGCATCATTAATCACAAAGCAATTATATCAGGGCACATTTGTTAAAGTTTTAAGCACAATAACACCACCCAGGATCCTCATTCCATGCAATCATTAGTCGAGAATATAAAAAAAATCAAGTACAGTACCTACAAATTTTTTTTTTACCAAATGATTCAAAGCAACATTTAATCACTTTAATAATTATTCTATCAGATCAAATCTGGATAAGCAAAAAACTAATCATTTATTTAACAGCTCAATAAGCTACATTACCTAAGATCAAGAATTAATACTGGCATTTAAATCTTAGTGGTAGATAGACTTTATAATTTCTCACAAAATATACAATATCATGCAAGCATAAATAGTGTACTCTCTATTAATTATTAAAGGCAGGATATAGTATGCATCTAATACTGGATAATCCTTAGTCATTATATTAAAAAACAAGCACTTAACCCATATGGGTCATGCACTGCTGTAATGAAGAGTCATATTTATGGACAAGCACAAGTAGAGTAAACCTTTGATTTAAAGGACCTCAGTTTAACAGGCTTCATATATACAGGACAAAATCTGCTGGGTTAAATGATTTGGAAACAATGGACAAAGTTCATTGTTACAGAATTGTCCATTATTGTTACAATCATGGTAAAATAAAGTCATCTTTATTATCACAATCACCACTACTGGCCATCCACTTTCCCTGATTAGTCCATTACACTGAGGCTTGTACATGAATGGTATATAATATCGACAAGATGAAGAATTACGACACGTGTACATGTTGCACATGTGTCCGACTCTTCAAACTGTAAATGAGTAATACATATGTGCAAGTAATGTACTGTATTTTTATTTCTGAGAATAAAGATATCTAACTGTTAGACATGTGTATTTTACATCTACTTGCTAACATTGTATACAATTATTATCGTGGCCGGACAGATGACCGACAGACACTTGGCTGACAAGCATTTCACCCACGGAAATTTGGTCGAACGGACATTTCACCACATCTCACCAATTTCACCAATGGACATTTGGTCCAACGGACATTTCACCAAACGGAAAATTAGGTTAGGTTTGGTAATGAATTCCATTTTGTCCGTTTGGTGAAATGTCTGTTGGCTAAATGTCCATCGGTAAAATGTCCATTCGGCCAAATGTCTGTTAGCCAAATGTTCATCGGCCATTTGTCCAGGAGCCGATTATTATAGAGCCTATACTGTATTTGTCCAAGTCAACGCTTGTATGCATACTTGTCTCTGTCCACATACCGGTTAGTCTTGGACCCGCCAACCAACAACAGTTAGTGTATTACAAGAGGGACACCTTCCTGGGGGGGTGTCTTGGTACTGAAGGGCTCTTGATCCAAGGAATTAGCTTCCCTCCTCTTTGTTGTATCAAACCTGACTGCCTTCCACTCTCCAGGCACTGTATGACCCCTATGAGTTTAGCACTTCCCATGAATATTATAACACCAGGGAAAGATTCAGCTTATTTTGTAATGCACATTATATAAATATTGCTATAGTGACTATAGAAATATAGGTGTACAGCATATGTACTATTGTGTGCATATCCAGTACAAAAATATAGATTTACTGCAAAATGTATAATCAAAATACAAATGTTTATACAGATAATGTGTCTTAACTTAAAATTTATTTAGACTGGGTATCCCTGCAAGTTTGCATGTATATATTATTGCGTCAATGCACTTCTGGAAAGACAGCTATGGAATAAGTAATGGTGAATGTTTTTTTTTTTTGCCTCGCCCTACCATGGTCAGAAATGATCATTATGGTAAAAAACAATAAATATGTGCTTATCAGGCAACATTAATAAATTTGATTGCATACTGAAATGTAAAGGTTATAAATACAGGCACACTTCTGGCTAGACAGCTATTGAATGAATGATGGTGAATGCATTTTTTGGGGGGAGGGGGTCACCCTACCTTGGAGGGAGACAGTGAATGTGGTTACAAAAAAATACAGATTCAAAGTTGAATGAGGTATGTACGTGCAATTTTTTTTTTCAACTCGTCAGCCATCTCCCACCGAGTGGGTGATCCAAAAAAAAAAAAAAAACCTCTCACCATCATTCACACGTAATCACTGTATGTGCAATTACCTTTTTTAACTTGTGGTGGATGGTAATGGGGAGGCAAACCTAGGTGTTGATCCAGCCTCTCAACTTTCAACCAAGAAGTGAAAAAGTGATCATATTTATTTCTGGCATCCTGAACAGAATGTGCTTCCACTAAGTCATTGGTTAATTTATACCACATACACAAATAACTCACACATAGAAGTTTGGGTCCAACTTGGACCATTAATTAGTTAATGGTCCAAGTCAGACCAAAATGTCATCATAAGTTTCATTTTCCAACATGCAGGTTATTTGTGTACTGTTTCAGACACAGTACTGTACCTTTTTATTCTTGATTCTATATTTGTCAATGTGGAGCAATACTTGTGTAGTATACATTGTGTTAATACCATTTATAGGCAGGGTCCCTTGCCAAGCCTTAGTCACGTGACTCCTTTGAAATGCGCACGACTAGGATATAGGCATATTCTCAGTTACATCCAGACCTAAGCATAGACAGACGTTTGATCGGCTGGGCTCCATCTTTGAGTTCAAATACACCACACAGTAACAGACCATCCGCTGTATTCTTGCTACCATCACTTTCTAATAACAAACCCCAACATTTTTTAAATAGGAGTGAATGGAGACAAATGTTTTTTTGGGGCCTAACAAGCTGTTGGAGTGTGAGCAGGGTAATATTTTGTGATGGGATTCAGGGAAACCAGTTAGCCGGACTTGAGTCTTGGAGGTGGGAAAGTACAATGCCTGCACTTTAAAGGAGGGGTTTGGGATATTGGCTGCTTAGAGTGACATCTAAACTGTTGTATCTGGGCGCCTCTGCAAAGACAGTGATTTTGTGTGAACGATGGCGAAAGTGTTGAATGATGGTGAAAGTGATTCTTTTTTGGGTCACCCTACCTTGGTAGGAGACAGCTGGTGTTAACAAGGGCACAATTGGTTGCCCACTTGCTAAATGATCAATTTGCAATTTCCTATTCTTTAACACACTGGCTGCCTCCCACTGAGGCAGGGTAACTCAAAAAACACTTTTCCATTTAATTCATGAATGATGGTGGAAGTGTTTCTTTCTTTTTGGGTCACCCTTCCTCGGTGGTAGACAGCCAGCGTGTAGAAAAAAAAATAAGCCACACTGAGGAAAGAAACTCAGACAATGTTTCAGTTCATTCTCGACCATCTTCAGGTCCAGGACAGACCAAAACATTGCTTAAAGTTTCATCTTTAAGAATGGGTTATGAATTGTTCCAGCCACATTACTGTGGTCTTTTATTCCTTCCATTTGTAGCCATATGAGTTGAGCTATTTTAAGTGTCCCGTCTTCTTTAATTACATACTGTAATTCATCATTCATATTCTTTAATTATTCTATCATCATTTTTTTTATTTACAGCAGCTGTAGCACACACTACTCTCTTTTGTAGCTTATCTCAATCATCATCCAATAGGCTTTTTTTGGTATTTAAATGTTCTCTATTTCCTTTTTGCTTTCTCCTTCCATCTTTTATTTTTTATTTATTGTATTTTTTCAGTTTTTAATAGAAATTGTAAAATAGGTCCTATAAATTTACTGAAGAGGACCTCCATGTGAAGGAAGTCAAAATACAATATATACAATTATCTCTAAATGTCCTCATAAAAACTCTTTACAGCCTTCAGTAACTTACTACCTATTCCATACACTTGCAACATTTGCCACATTGCTCCCCTATCCACTCTATCATATGCCTTTTCTAAATCCATAAATGCAATAAAAACTTCTCTACCTTTATCTAAATACTGTTCACATATATGCTTCACTGTAAACACTTGATCTACACATCCCCTACCCACTCTAAAGCCTCCTTGCTCATCTGCAATCCTACTCTCTGTCTTACCTCTAATTCTTTCAATAATAACCCTGCCATACACTTTACCTGGTATACTCAGTAAACTTATTCCCCTATAATTTTTACACTCTCTTTATCCCCTTCCCTTTATATAAAGGAACTATACATGCTCACTGCCAATCCCTAGGTACCTTCCCCTCTTTCATACATTTATTAAACAAAAATACCAACCACTCCAGCACTATATCCCCCCCTGCTTTTAACATTTCTGTCATGATTCCGTCAATTCCAGCTGCTTTACCCCTTTCATTCTACGTAATGCCTCACGCACCTCCCCCACACTCACATCCTGCTCTTCTTCACTCCTAAACGATGTTGTACCTCCCTGGCCAGTACATGAAATTATCGCCTCCCTCTTTTCATCGACATTTAAAAGTTCCTCAAAATATTCCCGCCATCTACCCAATACCTCCAGCTCCCCATCTACTAACTCCCTACTCTGTTTTTAACTGACAAATCCATTCGTTCCCTAGGCTTTCTTACCTTGTTTATCTCACTCCAAAATTTTTCTTGTTTTCAGCAAAATTTCTTGACAGAGCCTCTCCCGTTCTTTCATCCGCTCTTCTTTTGCACTCTCTCACCACTCTCTTCACCTTTCTTTTACTCTCCATATACTCTGCTCTTCTACTAACACTTCTGTTTTGTAAAAACCTCTCATAAGCTACCTTTTTCTCTTTTATCACACCCTTTACTTCTTCATTCCACCACTCACTCCTCTTTCCTCCTGCACCCACCCTCCTATAACCACAAACTTCTGCCCCACATTCTAATACTGCATTTTTAAAACTATCCCAACTTTCTTCAACCCCCCCACTACTCCTACTTGCACTAGCCCACCTTTCTGCCAATAGTTGCTTATATCTCACCCTAATGAGGATAGTGAGGCTCAGGTTAGGGTGTGTAGGAGAGAGGGAGATTACTTCCCGGTAAAAGTAGGTCTTAGACAGGGTTGTGTAATGTCACCATGGTTGTTTAATATATTTATAGATGGGGTTGTAAAAGAAGTAAATGCTAGGGTGTTGGGGAGAGGGGTGGATTAAATTATGGAGAATTAAATGCAAAATGGGAGTTGACACAGTTACTTTTTGCTGATGATACTGTGCTTATGGGAGATTCTAAAGAAAAGTTGCAAAGGTTAGTGGACGAGTTTGGGAGAGTGTGTAAAGGTAGAAAGTTAAAAGTGAACATAGATAAGAGTAAGGTGATGAGGGTATCAAACGATTTAAATAAAGAAAAATTGGATATCACATTGGAGAGAGGGATTATGGAAGAAGTAAATGTTTTCAGATATTTGGGAGTTGATGTGTCAGCAGATGGGTTTATGAAGGATGAGGTTAACCATAGAATTGATGAAGGAAAAAGGTGAGTGGTGCATTGAGGTATCTGTGGAGACAAAAACGTTATCCATGGAGGCAAAGAAGGGAATGTACGAAAGTATAGTGGTACCAACACTCTTATATGGGTGTGAAGCATGGGTTGCAAATGCTGCAGCGAGGAGGAGGCTGGAGGCAGTGGAGATGTCCTGTCTAAGGGCAATGTGTGGTGTAAATATTATGCAGAAAATTCGGAATGTGGAAATTAGGAGAAGGTGTGGAGTTACTAAAAGTATTTGTCAGAGGGCTGAAGAGGGGTTGTTGAGGTGGTTTGGTCATTTAGAGAGAATGGATCAAAGTAGAATGACTTGGAGAGCGTATAAATCTGTAGGGGAAGGAAGGCGGGGTAGGGGTCGTCCTAGAAAAGGTTGGAGGGAAGGGGTAAAGGAGGTTTTGTGGGCGAGGGCTTGGACTTCCAGCAAGCATGTGTGAGCGTGTTAGATAGGAGTGAATGGAGACGAATGGTTTTGGGACCTGACGAGCTGTTGGAGTGTGAGCAGGGTAACATTGTGTGAAGGGATTCAGGGAAACCAGTTAATTGATTTAGTTGGACTTGAGTCCTGGAAATGGGAAGTACAATGCCTGCACTTTAAAGGAGGGGTCTGAGATAGTGACAGCTGGGAGGGACTTTTCTCAGCTGTAGTATCTGAGCTCCTCTGCAAAGACAGTGATTATGTATGAGTGTGGTGAAAGTGTTGAATGATGATGAAAGTTTTTTCTTTTTGGGGATTTTCTTTCTTTTTGGGTCACCCTGCCTCGGTGGGAGACGGCCGACTTGTTGAAAAAAAAAAAAAAAAAAATCTCTAAATGTTTAGTTTTCCTATCCAGTGTTTCATCTGAAATGTTTGGAAGTCCAAATACATTATTCTTGTTTAGATCATGGCATGATTACCTACTTGTAGCTACAGGAGTAGAGCTATGCTTGTGTGTACTTTCTTTAGTCTATGGAAGTTTTTTTTTTTAGTTTCCAGTGGTTGTAGTACTCACTACATCATCTTGTAGTACATTTCTATACCTTACCACTCTGTTTTGCAAGTACAGTATATCAACAAATTGTTAACTTACAGATGCAGTACAACCGTACAAACAAATGACAACAAACCCACACTTTGGAGGGTAAATAAATGACATTTTGATTAGTCCTGGACTTATGTCACATTATAGTTCAACAGCAAAGGATATACCAAAATGTCAACTACAGTCTGACAACAAAGGATATACAAACTGTCATCTACAGTTGATAGCAAAGGATATACCAAAATGTCATCTAAATTTCCTCTGTAAGGGGTTAATCGTGAACTATTCCAGCCATGGCATTGTGATTTTTATTCCTCCTTACAGTATACAAAAATTATAATCGCTTAAGCAACCCAACACCATTATCTTCAGCAGAAAACATATAAAATATATAGTAATTAGTTAAGCAGAGTTGTTGGGCCTCATCACCTTTGCTCTCTCCAGGTTTCAGGACATCAGCCAAGATCACCCTGAGCCTTCAACCATGCCCAAGATGATTTTCTTGAAGTCTCCGGAAATTTCACTCTGGAGTAATGAAATAGATCGCAGGCTATTAAAATCAGGGTTGTGCAGAGATCAAAATTTGGGTACATGTGAAGAAAACACCAGGTCAAGAGGAATTTAACTGAGATTACATCTCCTTTTTATATAGAGATTCAAGCCCTCAAAGTGGGAAGGGCACCGCCTACATTCCGAAGGAGGGGTGGGGAGATGTCAATACACTTTTGGATGTAGGGATTGAATGAATGATGGTGAATGTGTTTTTTTCTTGGGGTCACCCTGCCAAGGGAGGATACAGAAACTGCGGTAAAAACAAAAATTCCTTACACGGTAGCATCATCAAAATTAAATTACTTTTGACGTGATACTTTCTTGACATCACCACTGGTACCCATGCTTCCATCACCAGTAGAGGATCATAATATATAGATAAGTCTTAGCCTTCAATAAGTGCCAGGAGTAATTTCTTGTAATCTCCAGAAGTTTCGCTCTGTAACAATTGGAAGATATGAGTAAATTAATGGTAGTATATTCTACTCTTGTGTATAATTAAAAAATTTACTTTACACCCTTTATAAAATTTATTGTTAAGTTTATAAAATTAATAAATACTTCAAGAAGGAAATTTCTACTAACTATTGCTAAAGTCTTCAACAAAGGGCTCTGGTGGCCTGGTGGCTAAAGCTCTCGCTTCACATGGCGAGGGCCTGGGTTCGATTCTCAGCCAGGGTAGAAACATTGGGCGTGTTTCTTTACACCTGTTGTCTATGTTCACCCATCAGTAAAATGGGTACCCGGGTGTTAGTCGACTGGTGTGGGTCGCATCCTGGGACACTGACCTAATTTGCCCGAAATGCTCTGCATAAAGAGGGGCTTTCTATATAGTAGTATGTCATTGATGTTAGCTAGGACTGTATACCTTGTACATGTACTTGTAGTAAATAAAGATATTATTATATTATTATTATAATCACTTTATATCCCAATCTTTTCCAGATAACAATTCAAGCCATGATCCAACTGATATTAAAAAGTATTAATCAGTGCCAAACCTATTATCAAAAATATTTGAAAAGTGTGATTCATTTAAACATTTATTCACCTATATATAATTAAAGACATTCTTCGGAACCCCTACAAAAAAGTGGCAAGAATGTTTTTTAGGTACAGGTGACATAAGTACAATTAGCATACATAGTAACATATGAATAAACAGAAGGGTGGAGGAGGCGCTCGATCAGTGGTCCGTAAACTGACAGTCCAACACTCTACCGTCTAGGAAATTTATGGACCGCGGTTCAAGCCCCTCATCCACCCTTCTGTGTATTCACTGACAGTTGTTTATTACAACTTAATTACCCACCAGCATAACCTAAAAAAGTCATACAAAGTGACCTATTTCCATCATTTCTGGGCTGAAGACTGCAGAAAAATGTCTAGAAGATTCTAGAGTACGTACTACATTACAGTATGTACACTTTAGCACTTATTTCTCTTTTAATAATTAACTTTGATTTTCATTATATTGCCTTTAATAAATTCTATAATCACAACTAGTGCAATACTGAATCTTAATATTTGTTCCATTATAACTTAATACTAATCATAGTAACTTTCCAACCAGTTCTATTAGCTAGTTAAATAATAAATCAATTACACTGTAAAGATATATCCTAAACCTCTGTGACTTCTATTCAAAAGTGTGTTAATCCAATTAGCTAGAAAAATCAATTGATCAGATATCATATCTTTAAGTTT
Source organism: Cherax destructor (assembly GCA_009830355.1). Classification (NCBI taxonomy): domain Eukaryota; kingdom Metazoa; phylum Arthropoda; class Malacostraca; order Decapoda; family Parastacidae; genus Cherax; species Cherax destructor. The sequence continues at coordinate 64,775 of WNWK01006918.1, read as the reverse complement.
AGCATTATTCATTGTTCTTAAGTCTTTTTAGAATCACACTCATATATAAACTTTTATTTAATTAATTAACTAACTCAGGTGCTAACTCAGGTGCTATAGTTTTAGATTCTTATTAGCTGTAAATTGACTACCTTAGCTCATTCTTTTCATTTTGTAAACATATTCAACGTACTAACTCACGTGCCAAGAAATCCTTTTGCATTGTCCTATTCTTAGGTCTACTTGTGTTGTTCTAATTTTAAGTTTAATTATAGAATCACACTAAATCTTATGATTCCAAACATTGATCCTGAAACCAACCTTCTATTAAATGACTTACATGAACCTAACAACAACTGTCATTACTACACAGCAGAACAGGCTAAAACACTACTCAAATCCAACAATAACATAACTATCTTTAATTACAATGTCAGATCTTTAAGCAAACATTTTGATGACCTCACTGCATTATTAAACTCACTTCAGGCCAGTATGTCCATCATTGCTCTCACTGAAACATGGTTAAAGCCTCATACTACAGATATCTATGCCATTCCTGGTTACACAGCCATACACAATTGTCGGCCAGACCAACAAGGAGGTGGCACAGCTATGTTCTACTCAGACCAGCTTGAATGTATTAACAATACTTGCACAAGAGATGAACATGGAGAATATATAATAGCTAAATTTAAATCCAAATATCTACAAAAACCTCTCACAGTTATAAACATCTATAGATTACCACAGTCAAACATTCAGCAATTTAGTGAAAAATTAGGAAGTATGATTACTGATGCACACATGAACAAAGACCACTTAATCCTCACAGGAGACTTCAATATAAACCTCCTACAAGATCAGGACCCA
>WNWK01006918.1:0-63823 GCA_009830355.1 Cherax destructor | reverse complement strand
AAAAAGGGAAGTAACCCCAGAAAAGAACTTACCACCTGCAGTGTTAATGGAAGGATTCCCTTCCAAACACTAGCATACTACTCCACCTTCTCCCTCCTCCCGTCCTCCACACATCAACAACTCTTCAATAAATGTAAGTGACATGTTATTGTAAAATATTTGCATGTATTTATGTATTCTTTATTCAATTATGTATTATTTAATGTCCAAAAGTTCTAAAAAATATTTTATTTAACTACTTTTGGAAGTCTTGGACGGATTAAATTTATTTCCATTATTTCTTATGGGGAAAATTGATTCGTTTTACGATTGTTTCGCTTTAAAATATGCCCTCTCTGATGGATTAATATCGTAAGTCGGGGTACCACTATGTGGAAAAAATGCCTATCTGCTTTCCGGCAGTAGCCTGGAACCTAACCTGACGTATAAGTGGGGCCCTACTGTACTTCAATATACAGTGGACCCCCAGTTTTCGTAGTCATCGGAGTTCGTAAAATTCGGAATTAGTAACATTTTTTCGTAAAAATATTAGTTCGGTAATCGTAGATCCGCTCGGAATTAGTAATTCGTCCCGGACACGTGGCCCGCACGGCCCAACACTCCATCCAGAGTCAGTGTGCCATTGTTTACCAGCGAGTGACTGTCACCCATGCATTCATACCATACATTTTGTCATTATTCCATTGTTTTTAGTGCTTGCAACTGCTAAATAAGCCACCATGGGCCCAAAGAAAGCTCCTAGTGCCAGCCCTGTGGCAAAGGTCAGAAACACAGTAGAACTGAAAAGAGATAATAGCAAAATATGAAAGTGTCGCTGAGCTGGCCAGGCTGTATGGCAAAGCCTATACAACCATCGCTTCCATCGTGGTCAAGGGAAATGAAATCAAGGAAGCTGTTGTTGCGAAAGGTGCAAATATGATCACAAAACAGATCGCAAATACTGGAAGATGTGGAAACTTTGTTGTTGGTGTGGATCAAAGAAAAAGAATTAGCAGGCAATAACATCTGAAGAAGCAAGGCAGTTGCATGATGATCTCGTAAAGAAAATGCCTGCAACAAGTGCTGAAGTGAGTGAATTTAAAGCCAGCAGAGGCTGGTTTGACAGATTTAAGAAGCATAGTGACATACATAGTGTGATAAGGCATGGTGAGGCAGCCAGTTCAGACAAATGTGCAGCTGAAAAATATGTGCATGAATTCAAAAGCTATGTAGAGGCTGAAGAATTCAAACCCCAACAAGTGTTTAATTGTGACGAAACAGGCCTGTGCCAAACAGGACCTACATTACACAGGAGGAAAAGGCACTGCCAGGACACAAGCCTATGAAAGACAGGCTAACTCTTATGTTGTGTAGTAATGCTAGTGGGGATTTTAAAGTGAAGCCTTTACTCGTGTATTACTCTGAAAATCCCAGTGTGTTCAAGAAATACAGTGTTGTCAAGGCTAATTTGTGTGTGATGTGGAAGGCTAACACTAAGGTATGGGTCACGAGGGAAATTTTCCTTGATTGGTTCAATGAAGTATTTGGCCCCAGTGTTAAGAAATACCTCCTGGAAAATAAATTGGACCTCAAGTGCCTCCTGGTAATGGACAGAGCTTTTTCTCATCCTCGAGACTTGGAAGAGCAAATTGTGGAGGATTTTAAGTTCATCACAGTGAAGTTCTTGCCCCCTAATACCACTCCTCTCCTCCAGCCCATGGACCAGCAGGTCATTTCAAACTTCAAAAAAATGTACACCAAAGCAATGTTTCAAAGATGCTTTGAAATAACCTCGACACTCAATTGACCCTAAAAGAGTTTTGGAAAGATAACTTCAATATCCTCCATTGCATAAACCATATAGGGAAGGCTTAGGAGGAAGTGAGCTCCAGGACTTTGAACTCTGCTTGGATAAAATTGTGGCCAGACTGTGTCCCAGAGAGGGATTTTGAAGGTTTTGGGGCTGAATCTCAGGACCCTGAGCCTGTTGTGGAAAAAAATTGTGGCACTGGGGTAGTCCATGGGGTTGGAGGTTACTAGCAATGATGTGGAAGAGTTGGTGGAGGACCACATGAAGAGCTAACCACTGCAGATCTGCAAGAGCTTCATCTGCAATGGCAACAGACCACAGTTCAGGTAATTGCTACAAAGGAGGAGGAAGAGAGATGGAAGACGTTGCCTTCTTCAATGATTAAGGAGATTTGTGCCAAATGGACTGATGTACAAAGATTTATGGATCATTTTCACTCTCACAAAGCTGTTGCAGGCCGTGCTGGCAACATGTACAATGACAATGTAGTGTCCCATTTCAGGGAAGTTTTAAAGAAATGCCCGACACAGAGCTCCCAGGACAGATTTTTTGTGAGGGGTCCAGTGACTCAAGCTGGTCCTAGTGGCATTAACCCTTTGACTGTCGCAACCCCTAATCCTGAGTGTTCTCCTGTTGTCGGCCCAAGAAAAAAAAAAACAATCTTTTCCAGATGGTAATGACACCAAAAGTATGAAATTTGATGGAAAACTTACGGAATTATGCTCTCACGAAGTTAGTGATCTCAGCGATATACAGTGGACCCTTGAAAATCATCTCCCTTGAGAATCGGTGAATTTGAAAAAGTCCACTTTTTTCGGCAAAAAATCAACTTGAAAATCGTCCCTTTCCTTGAATATCGCCGGTCGTCTGAAATGCATCCGTGGGGCCTCCCAGCCGCCTGGGCACAAACACCACATTGAGCGTCAGTGCCATTGTTTACCAGCAAGTGACCGCCACCCACGCATTCATACCATACATTTTATCATTATTCCATTCGTTTTAGTGCTTGCAACTGTTAAATAAGCCACCATGGGCCCAAAGAAAGCTCCTAGTGCCAGCTCTTTGCTAAAGAATGTGAGAAACATGATAGAATTCAAGAAAGAACACACCAGACAGGGTACTTCCCCACACCAGGCAGGGTACTTCCCCCACACCAGGCAGGGTACTTCCCCCACACAAATCAGCCAGGTTACTTCCCCACACCAAGCTCAAACAAATGTCTTATTTTAGGTTAAATGTTTTATATTTTAGGTTAATACAGACATTTTCATTACTCCATCTATGATATTTTCTTCAAAATTATATAAGAAACATGTTACATATCATATAGCATATGAACATTGATACAATGTTTATATGCTATCGAGTGGCGAGTTGGGTGGAGAGTAAACATTACGTTTTCTCTGATGCAGCGTTAGAGAAAACTGTAAATCTGGCGTCTGGTGCAGTAACCGCCCATCATATGCGTTTGTTTACAATTCTTGGCATGAATTATTCATTACTTCCCCCTTTGTTTATGATGGCTTCTAAAGGTAGTTGTTAGAAATGATTAAACTCAGTGAACATGGTAATAATATGGCTGTGTAGTGTAATAATATGGCTGTATAGTGAAGCCCCGGGTGGGGGCTACATACGTGTACCTATGTCTACAGGCTACCTACACTGAATTCCTACAAATAAATATTACACTCCTCTCTCCCTTCATTAAGACTAACAAATATTTTAAAGTAAGTAATGAATGTACTGTGGCAGTAAAAGACAAAGAAGGGAAGTAACCCCGGAAAAGGACTTGGTACTTGAAGTCTATGGAAGGGAATTCCTATTCCAAACAATAGTAACTCTTAAATCCTCTACCCTCCTCCTGTCTTCCACACATCAATAACTCTTCAATAAAGGTAAGTGTCAAGTTATTACTGTTTTATACTTCATGTCTCTCATTGTTTTCTGTGTAGATAAATGTATATTTTATGTAAAAAAATATTTTTTTAATACTTTTGGATGTCTGGAACGGATTAATTTGATTTACATTATTTCTTATGGGGAAAATGGTTTTGAAAATCGTCCATTTTGAAAATAGGCAGACTATCAGGAACAGATTAATCACGATTTTCAAGGGTCCACTGTATACGCATCGGCAATTTCGCTGACTTTGATCCCTATTTTCGGCCAATTCCATTGTTCCAGTCGACCAAACTCAAAGCTATTTCTTTAGAACTCCATTTGTTCTATCGACTGAGTACAAGAAACAACCAATTTACCGATTTCAACTACCCAATAAAGTGGTCAGAAATTGGCAATTTGGCCAATTTCATGCAAAATAAAAAAGTTGTCAATTTCAAAATAGGGTCCAGAATAAACAATGTAGACATTCCTGGCACTAAAATAAGATGTTATCTGTTCATTAGTCACGTCTTTAGGCCCCTCTGCTGTATAACCCCTGTGGTTTAGCGCTTCTTTTGGTTATAATAATAATAATAATAATTTAGGCCCCTCTTATATTACTCTTGCTTTCTATTTTGATTTTTTATTCACACAAAAAAATAGAAGATTTACCGTTATGCAGACTATTGCATTATTGTAAAAATGGTATAAATAATATCAGTGCACTTGTGAAAGAATATTAGACTCGCCAATTGATGTGTATTGGATGCGTGGCGTGATTTGTTTACTCTCGAACATTTGCAAAAGTCGAACATTTCCCCTACTTTGAGCTCAATTTCAAGGTCGTTTTCATCATGAAACTAATCAAAATCATCTATATTTCTGTAGTATGTTTTCCATTCTGTCAAATGAGACCATAAAAGAGAATACAACCATAAATACTATACGAAAATACACCTCAAAGACGGCGTTTTAATCCAAAAACACGGTCAGAGTTTTTTTTCTCATTATGCACTGCGTGCTGTAGGATTTTTTTTTATACAGCGCACACTGACCACAGAGACCCATTCTCTCATATGTGGGCCTACCAGCTTTCTCCCGCTTGATTTGAAGCCACTAGAATTTGCGAGTATATATACACGTCCGAAACAGTGGCTTGTAAGACGTATATATACGACTGAAACAGTGAAAGGGTTAAAAAACAAAGAAGGGAAGTAACCCCAGAAAAGGACTTGGTACCTGAAGTCTTAATGGAAGAGGATTCCCCTTCCAAACACTAGCAACTCCTCCTGCCTCTCCCCTCCTTTGATCTTCCACACATCAACAACTCTTCAATAAAGGTAAGTGTCAAGTTATTACTGTTTTATACTTTATATGTCATTCTTTTTGTGTAATTTAATGTTGAAACAAAATTTATTTTAATACTTTTGGGTGTCTGGAACAGATTAATTGAATTTCCATTATTTCTTATGGGGAAAATATTCGGATTTAGTAATATTCAGTTTTAGTAGTGCCCTCTGGAACGGATTAATTACGAAAACCGGGGGTCCACTGTAATGCTAATATCAACTCTACGGCCTATTTATCAGAATTGATCTAATATGACAAACACTACAGGTAACATAGAAACATGATATATACTCTAGAATGAATAAAATAGGCCATCATATGGAGAGTGTTCAGGACCAGTCCGAGCATATAAAATCATTACTGCTCCTTCCTATGTGTTCTTTGGTCCTGGGTAAGAGAAAGCAGAGTTTCTGAGAGGCTAACTGCACTAGATCACTAGTGCAGTGATATATGAATATCTCGGAAGTAAGTTATTGACTTATTTCATGAAGCCCACTATTTATTATTGAAGTAAATGCAATAATATTAGACAGGAATCATAAAAAAAATGATTGTTCTAGAATTGGCTTGTGGAATATTGGAAATATTTCAAATATTTTGGGATTTGTGTGGGAGTAAAGGGCAAGATATTTTGCAAATGCCAAAAACTTAGTTATTCTACAAAAAAATAAAGTTGCTAAAGATAATTACATGATTAACAGAATGTAATTTATGTAGCAGATCAGACCAACGTTGTTGCCAATGGTTGAGAAGGTAGGCAGAAATTACAGGAAAAGTCTGAATGGAACACCTATATGAAACTGGGAGGTCGCGTACTGCTGACCGTGAAGCAGCGTCTGCCTGTTCATTGCCCTGTACGTCAATATGCGACCAGGGACCCAACAAAAAACAATATCTTTGTGCTTGCTAGAGATACAGTGTAACCAAAGTTGGATACGAAGAACCAGGAAATGAGGCAAATCAAATTTTCTTATAGCCTGCAAAGCACTAAGGGAGTCTGAAACTACCACAAATGGCGACAGGCATAGATGCAATGCGTATAAGTGCTACAAGAATTACATACAATTCAGCTTTAAAAATGCTAGTCAAGGCTAATAAATACCCTCGCACAATGCTGTCCGGAAACTGCTGCAAATCCAAGACTATCAGAAGACTTGGAACCATTGGTGTACACTGCAATGGCATGGGAATGAGACCGGAAGTGATTAAGAAAAAGTGAGAAGCAACGTTTTTTTTTTTTCGTCTCCATAGGTACCTCAATGCAACACTCACCTTTTTTTTCTTTCACTGATTCTGTGGTTAACCTCGTCCTTCATAAACCCATCCACTGACAAGTCTACTTCCAAATATCTGAACACATTCACTTCTTCCCTCCAATGTGATATCCAGTTTTTCTTTACCTAACTCGTTTGATACCCTCATCACCTTACTCTCATCAGTGTTCACTGTTCAAAACCATACTATTACTGTATAGGAAGAGCACATTAATTTTAATTAAGGGAAATTTTTGAACCTACAATGGTCTTAGTGCCTGGCAAGTGGAAAACGTTCGGGTTTGAGCCAAGAAAGGAGGAGGATAAGTCCAGTTCCTTTGATCAAGAAGCTCATAGGAATCAACTGGTGAGGGGCTCTTTATCTAGGGAACTGGATCTGTGCTCCAGTTTCCTGAATTAAGCCTGAATACCTTCCATCCCCCCCCACAGGCGCTGTATAATCCTACGGGTTTAGCGCTTCCCCCTTGATTATAATAATAATAATCATAGGCATCAAGGCTCCTCTTGAGAGAACAAGAAGAGCAGAAAAAATATTACACTGGCCATCTACCACCAAGGTAGGGTGATCCAAATGATTTATTCCCATTATTCATAAAATAGCTGTCTTACCAGAAGTGCACAGCATAATTAAAGTGAACCTCTGAACTGCAACATTCTCACCCATCCTCCAGAGTGCAGGCACTAGAATAAAAACCACTTAAATTTAACTTTTATTATATAAAGATTACTTTTAACAGAAACTTAGATGTAATTTTCACTATTTCCATCATTAACCAAGAGGAGCACAATGCTGTCACGCTTCATCCCTAAAGAAAAGCTGTATATGAAGCTTAAACATAACACTAACAGAACAATGCTGAGTAACCCCCATGGATTTAGCACTTTATGAATACATTTTCAAATTATAAATAAATTCCCATTCAGATTTAAAGCATGTTTTTAAAATTAAGTTTGGTTCAGCTGAGGGCTCCTAAAGGTGGTTTTCCTGTATAACCGAGGACAACTCCCTCGAGTTATATCTAGCACTAAAATATAACTACATACCTGCATCACAATGAAAGCGATGCACATGGCTGACATTCTTCCAAATGGGAGAATTTTTTCATAGATTTTCTAATGAATCATTTAATGATGAGTATAAAGAAAAGAACTTTGGATAAATTCGTATCTATGAGCTACATTGTACAACCTACAACTTTTAAACTTCTTTAATTAATGCTTGTAAATCAAATCTGAAAAGCTGACTAATGAAAAACAAATTAAATTACAGTAATCCCATTCTATTTGATTATAATAATAATACAGTAACCCCAATTTTTATTTTCACAACCGTTAGTTGCCCTTTTCTTTGATAAAATAAATGTCAAAACTTACAAAACATGGGAATGGATCATGTAAAGGTCAGAATGGCAGTTAGGTTGGGAATCTGGGCTGGCAAGCTACACATACAAAAATTGAGTCTCCACTGACCAGCTACAATCCACTATTATACAAGTTTCCACCACGTAATGGAGTATATAACTTGGCATTTGCAAGTTCATAAAAGAACATGCCAAATATTTCAGTTCTGGCAGCACTTTTGTTTTTGTCTATAACACTCCAATGAGAGCAAGATACTGAAAATTTCAGGTCTCCCATATCACCAAGTGCTGAGTTAAGCTTAAAATTTTCCTCTTGATGGACAGATTAGAATTTGCTTAACAGACACTAGTGTTTTAACTTCACTACCACCATACCCTGGTCCAGGCTAATCGCACAAAACTAATCTATATAATTTGCAATCCAGCGAAAACCTTCACCATATCCTTGCCGTTTCAGAACTGAGCACATAAAAAGCTCAAGAGGGCGGCCTGGAAGTTCATTACGTGGAATTTTGTTCTGAAATATAATTAACTTTAACAGCATATCCATGGAAAACAAAAAAATCTTGACAGTATTAGGCAGTTATAAACAATATCAATATGCATTATATAGTTGGTTAAAAACTATAATTACTACATGTAAATTCTCTCAAATCACACATGGTACCCTCTTCAATTAATACCACAGTAAATGAACATCACATTTCATGAAGACTTACCTTTCCAGTTGTCTGACCAAAGAGACCAAAGTAGTGCCTCAGTTCATCCTCAGAAGCAGCACCAGCTACATCTATTTTATTGCCCAGGATAACAATGGGTACATTTGAGAGCTGGTCATCCGTTAAAAGTGAATCCAATTCAGCCTAAGGGGGTACAAAAAATATCAAAGTTACAAAGGTGTGAATATATTCTTGTGTAGTGTATATAGTTTATCTTGGGAAGACAGTTTCAAAATTTAGACTGCTAGGACCAAAGTGTTTAATGCAACAGAAAATTCTTTGCCCACCTTCCCCCCCTCCCTAAAAAAACAGGGGTGGGGTTACTACAAGGAGATACCAAGAGAATGAGAATGGCATAGCAGCAAAGGCCAAGTCTGAACCAAAACTACTTCACCACACGAGAAGAAAGACACTAGTAAGGACCAGGTAATCTGAGGAAGGAGTGCCATGATTATTATAATCATGGGGGGGGGGGGCATTAAACCCGTAAGGATGGAAGGTATTCAGGCTCAATTTTTTGAACCGGAGCACAGATCCAATTCCCTAGATCAGGAGCCCCTCACCAGTGTCAAAGAACCTCCCTCGAGGGGTGGAGGAGTGCCATGAATAACGACCAGTATTTAGCTGGATGTCCGAAGCACTAAATTTCGACACTGTTGGGGTGTAGGGGCCACTTTACAGACCCCTAGGCGATGTCCCATGATATAAACGGAGGACAGGAGTTCACGACAGTCAAAAGTTAAGCGGGCGATGTTACTGGGAAAACGCCTCCGCTCACAAGCAGGCAGAACATAAGTATCCACTTTGAGAACCGAAAGATTCTGAAGGGCTAATTGCTCTAAAATATCGTCACCGCAAGACAGAAAATTACACTGTACAATGGTACGCAGTAAGAGCACCGTACCACTGCAAGAATTGAGAATAGCGTGCTTGAGAACTGTGATAGGAACGTTATCAATGGAAGTAAGATGGGAAAGATCATGAGCTTGGTCTGCAGTCTGAACTGTAACAATGCTTGCACCGCTCTGAAGATCATGAAAGGATATAGTATTTTGGCCAATGTGTTGTAAAAGAACTTTACCGATACTGTGGTCTGAAAGATAATCATTTGGAGACATTGGTTGCAAGGAAAAGAATCTGGTCCACTGTGTACTTGTAAACATGGTGCATAAAGGAAGTGGGTGTCGTGTAGGTCATTTCTGGGTGGAATGAACAGAAATCTAAGGACTGTTGTCAGCAAATGGTCTGGAACATTTAGGCGTAGAACTGTGGGCGGCCCGACCCGAGGCAGGGAAAGCTGGACGTGTTAAAGAAACGGGCAGAGCCTCGGCACCTGGAGCAGGTGACAAAGCGTCACCAGCAGGAGGTACAGGGGTATGGGAAAAGTCTGGAGAATGGTCCAATAACGAAGCCAGGTCAGAACAGGATGTGGTGGAAATAAGTGGTATAAAATACCGACAATGGAAAAATAAACACATAAGCAGTATAATGTGATCCTTTATTGACAACGTTTCGCCCACGCAGTGGGCTTTATCGAGTCACAAACAGATCTACCTGGATACAAGATACATGAGTATTTATAGGATTTAGTCAGGTGGAGAATGCTGCATGTGACAGTCTTCAAAGTAGGGTGATGGTTACAATTTTGGGTAACATAAAAAGAGATTGGACAAGTATAAGAACATAAGAAAGGAGGAACACTGCAACAGGCCTACTGGTCCATGGACATGGACCTGCCAAGTATGGGCCAGTAGGCCTGTTGCAGTGTTCCTCCTTTCTTATGTTCTTATACTTGTCCAATCTCTTTTTATGTTACCCAAAATTGTAACTATCACCCTACTTTGAAGACTATCACATGCAGCATTCTAAACCTGACCCAACATTCTCCACCTGACTAAATCCTATAAATACTCATGTATCTTGTATCCAGGTAGATCTGTTTGTGACTCGATAAAGCCCACTGCGTGGGCGAAACGTTGTCAATAAAGGATCACATTATACTGCTTGTGTTTATTTTTCCACAGGATGTGGTAACAAAAAGGGGCCTGGGAGGAGGAGGGGGGTCACAGAACAAAGACTATGATTGTGGTGCTTCTTTCTTACTACAGTGGACCCTTCATTTTCGAGAGTCTTGGTTATCATGAATTTTGGTTATCGGCAACTTTTTTCGTCGAACTATAGCCTTGATTTTTGTGTTTTTCCTTGGATTTCGGCAATGGTACGGAACATGTCCCAGTGGCCCTGCACACACAAAGCCTGCCACAGATGCATTCAGCGCCAGTCTGCTATTATTTCTCGGCATGTGAGCATCACACCCTGCATTCATACAAAACATTTCGCAATACAGTACTACAGCCTCTCCTCACTCAATGACGTAGTTCCGTTATTAAGACCACGCGTTAAGCGAAATTCATCGCTAAGTGAGGAGCATACTATAATGGTAGAGTGTTTGTGTCAACCATCTTTGATATAGTTTAAATGTCACCTTTGCACCATTTATAACATTTCTGGTATATTTTTAAATGTTTATACAGTAGTGTACTGTACAGTCAACCCTCCGTTTTCGTGCTTAACCCTTTCGGGGTCGGTGCCGTACTAGTACGTTTTACGAGCAGGGGTTGGTGCCGTACTAGTACACCCAAATTCTAGCGGCCTCAATTTAACCCTTTCAGGGTCCAAGGGGGGTCTCCGAAACTCGTTCTCAGGGTCCAAGAATTTAAAAAAAAAAAAAAATATTTTTTCTTATGAAATGATAGAGAATCTTTTTCCGATCATAACGCCACAAAAATTATGAAATTGGATTGAAAACTAACGGAATTATGCTTTCGCGAAGTTAGCGGTAGCCATGACACTTACGCATCGGCGATTTCGCCCACTTTGAGCCCTATTTTCGGCAAATTCTAATGTTTCAGTCAACTAAAAATATAGCTATTTCGCTAGAACTCCATTTCTTCTATCGATTGAGTACAAGAAACCGCCTATTTATCAATTACAACTACCCAAAATAGTGGTTAGAAAATGGCAATTTGGCCAATGTTACAAAAATTTCAAACGATGCCAATTTCAAAATAGGGTCCAGAATAAACAAGGCAGACATTCCTGGCACTACAATAACGTCTTCTCTGCTCATTAGTCACGTTTCCAGGCCCCTCTTACATTACTTTTGCTTTTAATTTTGAATTTTTATTCTCACAAAAAAATAGAAGATTTACTGTTATGTATACAACTGCATCATTGTAAAAATGGTATAAATAGTATTAGAGCACTTGTGCATGAATATTAGACTCGCCAGTTGATGTGTATTGGATGCATGGTGTGATTTGTTTACTCTTGAACATCGTCAAAAATCGAACATTTTCGCTACTTTGAGCTCACTTTCAAGGTACTTGTCGTTGTCAAACCAATCAAAATCATCTCTTTTTCTGTAATATATCTTCCATTCTATCAAATGAGACCAAGAAAACGAGAATACATCAATAAATACCATACGAAAATCGACTGTAAAGTAGCTGTTTTAATCGAAAAACACGGTCAGAGTTTTTTTTCCCTCATTATGCACTGTGTGGTGGAGGATTTTTGTTATACTGCGCACACTGACCGCACAGACCCATTCTATCACATCTAGGCCTACCAGCCTGTTTCTGCTTGATTTGAGGGCACTAGAATTTAGGCGTACTAGTACGTCAATAACCCCAGGGCGTAAGCCGTACTAGTACGTCAATAACCCTGAAAGGGTTAAGCAGAAAACGTCTGTTAGGCATACATATGAAAGAATGGGTCTGTGTGGTCAGTGTGCGCAGTATAAAAAAAATCCTGCAGTACACACTGCATAATGAGAGAAAAAAAACGATTTTTGTATGGTATTTATTGATGTATTCTCGTTTTCTTGGTCTCATTTCAAATTCAAATTCTTTATTTCATGTAATACAAGGTGGGGGGGTCCTTATAGTTATACATTAAAGTTGATATTACAAGATGGCCAATAGTATGCCTAGGTATGCCTAGGCTTTTCAGGCAGTCTTATGATAGGTCTTACTCAATAGCTATACAATGAATATACAGATTGTAAGGTTAGGTTAGGTTTACAAAATTTAGGTACTGGAATTTAAACATTGAGAATTTAACAATTAGTATAAGAAGTTAGCAATTAGTTTATATATTAATGATAAAGGTGATATATTGGCATAATATAGTTTCTATATTGGAGTGTCTTAGGCAAACTTATGATAGAATGGAAGATATATTACAGAAATGGAGATGATTTTGATTGGTATGACAATGACAAGTACCTTGAAATTGAGCTCAAAGTAGCGAAAATGTTCGTTTTTTGACGATGTTCAAGAGTAAACAAATCACACCATGCGTCCAATACACATCAACTGGTGAGTCTTATATTCATGCACAAGTGCTCTGATATTATTTATACCATTTTTACAATGATGCAGTTGTATACATAACAGAATCTATTTTTGCGAGAATAAAAATTCAAAATGGAAAGCAAAAGTAATGGAACAGGGGCCTGGAGACGTGGCTAATGAACAGAGAACATGTTATTTTAGTGCCAGGAATGTCTGCCTTGTTTACTCTGGACCCTATTTTGAAATTGGCATCGTTTGAAATTTGTGAAATTGGAAAATTACCATTTTCTGACCACTATTTTGGGTAGATGAAATTGGTAAATAGGCAGTTTCTTCTACTCATTCGATAGAATAAATGAGTTCTAGCGAAATAGCTATAATTTTAGGAGACTGAAACATTGGAATTTGTTGAAAATAGGGATCGAAGTGGGTGAAATCGCCGATGCGTCAGTGTCATTGATACCGATAACTTCGCGAAAGCATAATTTTCTTAGTTTTCGATCAAATTTCATAATTTTGGTGGCCTTATGATCGGAAAAAGATTCTCTATCATTTCATAAGAATTTTTTTTTTTTTTCCAAAAACTTTTCGACCCCAGGAACACTTTCCTGAGAAGGCCTGTCGACCCCCAAAGGGTTAATCCATTCCAGAGGGATCGACTAAAACTGAAATCAACGAAAACTGAAGCCATTTTCCCCATAAGAAATAATGTAAATTCAATTAATCCGTTTCAGACACCCAGGAGTATTAACAAAAAATAATTTTTTAGAGATTAAATATAGATCTACATACAGAAAAGAATGACAAATATAAAGCACTAATAACATGTATAAATTAACATTTAACATCACACTTACCTTTATTGGCAACTCTTGTTGGTGTATGGAAGATGGAGAGGAGAGAGGGAGGCGAGTTTATTGTTGGGAGGCAGGACAAAATGCTTCAATTTGACACTAATATCAGCTCTACGGCTTATTTATCTATCACAATTCATCTAATATGACAAACAATATTAATAACATAGAAACATGATATATACTCTAGAATGAATAAAATATGTCATTATGTATGAGAGAACTGGCAGTAGTGTTGTTGTTTTTGGGTTTAAGAGCCACTGACCATAAGCCGTACATATACTGCTGGTGGTGGTCGGCGGCAGTAGCAGGCCGCCACCACCTCTATTCACACAATGTACATAATTTATAAATAAGAAATATTTACACTTACCTTGGAGGAGATGTTGGCAGTGGGCAGCTCTGGACTCTGTCTATATTCCACAAACAAACAATGGAGGAGTTAAGTTTCGTGTCATCATTTTTCTATCGATTAATGGCTTAACTTACTTGCTACACTGTTAATACAACACTATCACTGGCTGGTGCTATAGCCTTTATCGACTCCACTTTGATACTTTGCTACGATTTCTTTCTTTAATTCTATGGTGTTCCTCACTTTCTTTACCAAAGGACTGACACTAGGAGCTTTCTTTGGGCCCATGGTGGCTTATTTAGCAGTCACACACAATAATCAAGGGCTAAAACAATGGATTGTTAAGAAATGTTTTGTATGAACTCGCAGGATAATGTTCACTCAACCAGAAACAATGCTACACTGCCTGAGAATGTTCGTGGGAGGCGGGCTTGCGGGCTTTGTATCTGTGCTGGGCACTGGACAGGTTCCATACCATGAACGAAAACGGAGCCAATCACCAAAAACGGAGGGAAAAATTCCCCGAAAAAAACTGCACGAAAACGGAAACACACGAAAACAGAGATACGTACTCGAAAACGGAGGGTTGACTGTATATTGAAATAACAGAATAGAGGAAATCAGCTCTAATATACATTATTTAGGTATGAATACTGGTCAGAGAGCCCGTCGTAAGTCCAAGGCGTTGGTAAACGAGTACAGGTATCCCTCAACTTTCGCGTTTTTTTACTTTCGCGGGCTTCACACATTCGCGAATTCCCGGCCGCCAAATTCCCACCCACCAAATCATATTTAAGTTTCCCGCCACCCGAGCATCCCTACTACCTTCCCTCCGAGCCGGAAGACAGCCCACCCACCACTCACTGAGTGTTTTGTTTGTTCATTATTTGTTATTAAACTACAGTATAACATGTATGTAGTACTATATAGTACAATATTTTACTATGTTTTCATGCGTTTTATGATTGTTCATGGTTCAATAGGTTAAGGAAGCAGTAAGTAATGAATGTACTAAATAAAGGTTATCTATCTATTACATTTATTCCAAATTGATATCAGAAACATGATAAATACCCTAGAACTGTAATAAAGATGCTGAAATGAATAATATATGCCATATTATATGAGTGGTAAGAGAGCAGGCACAGACCGCCACCATAAAAGATGTTTACATCAGGGTAAACATGCCTAAATCACTCTTGTTATAAGAACAAATGCAAAAATAGCATTTATTATTTTTAGAATAATAATAATTTATAATAATTGATCTGTGTTTTGTGATCACAGATGAACCTTTTGCAACAACAGCTTCCTTGATTTTACTTGAATTTTTCTTGGCCACAATGGTAGCGATGGTAGAAAAGGGTTTACCATACAGCCTGGCCAGCTCACTGATACGCACTCCACTTTCATATTTTTCTATTATCTCCTTCAGTTCTATCGTACATGTATTTCTGTTCCTCTTTACCACAGGCTTACCACTAGGATCTTTCCTTGGACCCATGGTAGCTTATTTAGCAGTTGCAAGCACTAAAAACAGTGGAATAATGACAATATACTGGTATGAATGCGTGGGTGTGGGTGGGTGGTCGCTCTCACTTGTAAACAATAGCACACTGACGCTCCCTGGAGTGCGCGCTCAGCTGGGCGCCAAGCGGACACGTCCGGTACGAATGTCGTTACACGAAGCAAACATCGTTAATCGCAATCAAATTTTTTACGTTATAAATATCGGTACTCGAAAATAACGTAAGATGACAGCATCGTAACACGGGGTATGACTGTACTGATAACATTTAAAGTGCTCCAGATCAATTATTATAAATTATTATTATTATAAAAACAATAAATGCTATTTTTGCATTTGTTCTTACGACAAGAGTGATTTAGGCATGTTTACCCTGATGTAAACATCTTATATGGTGGCGGTCTGTGCCTGCTCTCTTACCCCTCATATAATATGGCATATATTATTCATTTCAGCATCTTTATTACAGTTCTAGGGTATTTATCATGTTTCTGATATCAATTTGGAATAAATGTAATAGATAGATAACCTTTATTACAAATATTAGTGTAATTACACAACATTTTATTAGCACTAAGGCTAACATCCAACACCCATGACGACTCACCAGACACTGACTGTTACTGCTCGCCTCTCCCTCCCTCCAATAGCTCCTCCCACTTCGTAACAATGTTAGATGGTGAATTTAATGTATTTTTCTGTAAGCTTAACTCGTTGTATGTGTATTTTACTTTTTTATTGTTTTCTGTAATATATGAGTTATGCAAATTAAAATAAAGTTATGAAGTTGGAGTTTCATTTTTTGTTCTAATGTATACATATTTACTTCAACATTTGGCATCATTAAAAAGTGGATGGAGCTACAGCAGAGGGAGAAGAAGCAGTGTGTCAGTAACTTGATTCCCCATGACACTTCACAACACTATAAAATACTTATTGTATAATTATACTATTACAGGCCTCCTTCCACAGCCAGCTCATGTCAAATTAACATGTATATAGTACATTATTTTACGATGTTTATATGTGTTTAATGATTGTTCATGGTTCAATAGGTTAAGGAAGCAGTATTGTATTATATTTCCCTACAATATATTGGGGCACCAAACATTCGCGATTTTTCAACATCCACGAGGCTCTTGATCCCCTAACCCTCACGAATGTTGAGGGATACCTGTACATCACTAAGTGAGGAGAGGCTGTACAGTAATCCAGTGTTTTTTGTGCTTGCAACCGCTAAATAAGCCACCATGACCCCAAAGAAAGCTCGTAGTGCCAGGCCTTTGGTAAAGAAGGTGAGAAACATGATAGAATTAAAGAAAGAAATCATAGCAAAGTACCAAAGTGGAGGAGGAAGAGAGGGGAGAAAGTGCTTTCTTCAGTGATTCTACGATATGTACGATACTAAAGCAGCAGGAGTTGATAAAGGCTATAGTGCCAGCTAGCGATAGTGTAGCATTAACAGTGTAGCAAGTAAGTTAAGCAATTGAAAAAGGACGACATGAAACTTAACTCCCCAAATGTTATTGGAGGTATACAGAGCCACTGACAACACTGCCACCGGATTTACATTATTTCTTATGAGGAAAATGGTTTTGGTTTTCGTGGATTTTGGTTTTCGGCAGACTCTCTGGAACGGATTAATCATGAAAACTAAGTCCACTGTTTACGGAAAAAAAAGGAAATCAAAGAAAACAAAAAAAAAAAGGGAAGAGGGAAGCGAAGGGACAGTTACTAGAAGGCACAGAAGAGCCGTAAGTTCCTCCTCTCATCCAAGAGGACCTTGACACCGCCAGCAGTGCAGATGTAGCGTGGAACTCATGCCATACCCTACCCTTCATGCCATTAAACCAGCCACCTCAGCGGACAAGAGGGGGTGGTCGGATACCCGCCACAAAGCATGCCTCCTTCGGCTGCCACCTCCCAGAACCATCCGGCAGCCAATGGAGATACGTACATGTACGTACACCCGTCACCTGCAGGACACCCTGCCCCACCTCCTGGAAATCCAGGAAGGGAGCAGGGCGCTTCCAGATGATCCAGATTCCACAGGAAACTACACCACTCCTGAGGAACTTCACAAGCGGGATGAACCCTGGCACACTTCCCCCTACCTAGAAACTAATGCCAGAGGGGAGGACCCCAGAAGCTACAAATGGGACGGAAAAAAGGGAGAGATTTAAAGTGAAAAAGGGGGGGGGATAGGGCATGGGGGATTGGGGGTAACTAGATTTGGTCTGAGGAAGAAGACCAAAAGGTCCAATTCCTCAGACAAGAAGCCTCCCTCAACCCTTTCACTACCGAGACCCCTGATCCTGAAAACACTGCCAAAAAATTAAAAATTCTTATGAAATGATAAGAGAATCTTTTCCCGATGGTAATGACACCAAAAGTATGAAATTTGATGGAAAACTTACAGAATTAAAGCTCTCGCGAAGTTAGCGATCTCGGCGACATTTACACATAGGCGATTTTGCCTACTTTGAGCCCTATTTTCGGCCAATTGCATTGTTCCAGTCAACCCAACTCTTAGTTATTTCGCTAGAACTCCATTTGTTCTATCGAGTAGAAGAAATTGTTCATTTACTGATTTCAACTACCCAATAAAGTAATCAGAAATTGGTAATTTGGCCAATTTCAAAATAGGGGCCATCATCTCTGTTCATTAGTCATGTCTCCAGGCCCCTCTTATATTACACTTTATTTCCATTTTGAATTTTTATTCACATAAAACAATAGAACATTTACTGTTATACAGTCTAGTACTGCATTATTGTAAAAATGGTATAAATAATATCAGTGCATTTGTGAAAGAATATTAGCCTTTTAACTGTTGCAACCCCCAAATCCTTTAGTGTCTATGTCTCAAAATCGAAAAAAAAAAATTATTTTTTCTTACCAAAATGTTAAGATTAATTTGCGGATTGTTTTAAGCCAAAAAATTTTTGCGATCAGTACTTACAGAGATAGAGGTGTAAAGTTGGCAGAAAATGAGCCATGAATGGCAACAGCGGCGAATGCCGGTCACCCTGTAATCTTATATATTTACTTCCATTCGAAGGTTTCTCGTCTTTCATTTATATTTTCAAGTAACTTACGTGGCCAGTGAGACCAAAGTAAGGTGTAATGTACATATATATATACTCGTTGTATGCAACATAATTGCACAAACATTATTCTCATTACGTATATTCTTTACAAAACTTGTTTACACAAACCAACAATAAAATTTTTTTTTATTACTATTGTTCTATAATGTACGTATATACAAATGTACAGTCACTGGACATGTTCGTAGAAGTTCTGCAGTTTGTGGAACTATTCGAAACATGGTTTCATGCACAGTGGTGTTTTACACTCCTCACACGTAAAACGAGTGTGTGCATTTTTGAGGGCGTTTTTTGTATGTGCACAGACAAAACACCTCTTCTAAGCAGTTTTCTTCAAAGTAGTAGCAGGCAGTTGTGTTAGGTAGTTATCCTAGGTTGCTGGTCATCTGGGTCGTCCTTCCTTCCTTACTACTACTACTTTCTTCTTCTTCTTCTTTTTCTTCTTTCTTTCCTTCCTTCCTACCTACCTACCTTCCATCTTTCCTTTCATCTCGTCCTTCCTTCTGGTTTCTATAATATACGTATATACACATACAGTGGACCCCCGGAAATCGGCTGGTCTGATTATCGGCCGGCTCGATTATCGATTGCTTTTTTCGGCCCAATTTTTGCCCGATTATCGGCTGTTTCCCCGATTATTGGCCCGCGTCCCAGACCTGTCCTCCTGCCCCGCGCTTGCGTGCCTCACCGAGCAGGTGTCGTGAGCCAGTCTAGCTTTATCACAATAAATTCACTGTGTTTAGTGCTTGTTTATTGATTGTGACTGAAATAAGCCACCATAGGCCCAAAGAAACTTCATAGTGGCAGCCCTTTGGTAAAGAAAGTGACAAACACAATAGAATTGAAGAAAGAAATTGTAGCAAAGTACCAAAGTGGAGGAGGAAGAGAGTGAAGAATGTGCCTTCTTCAGTGATTCTACGATATGTACGATTCTAAAGCAGCACAAGTCGATAAAGGCTTTAGCACCAGCCAGCGATATTTCTGTGTTGTTGTGAGTGAGAAGGGTTGGATTTGAAAGGGACTTGCAAAATGGTTAGGGGGGGGGGGTGTTGTCGGGGCTTGTTGCTTGGATGGGGATGGGTTGGACAAATATTTTTGTTGGTGGTTGGTTTTGACATGGACCTGCCAAGTATGGGCTAGTAGGCCTGTTGCAGTGCTCCTCCTTTCTTATGTTCTTATGTTCACTGAGCTGGTGATGGATCATGTGCTTCGGGTCATTCAGTGCCCTAGTGATGGACCAGGTGCTTCAGCTCCTTTGGTGCTCTTGTGGTGGACCAGGTGCTTCAGCTCCTTCAGTACCCTGTTTTATAGTGCCCTGATTATGAAAGCATACTTGTTTTTTTCTTGTAGTTAATCATATGTACATCTATGAACTTATCTTGCATTATTAATCTGTTGAAAGCAATCAGGACGTATTATAGTGATCTCTCCTACTTTTGGCTAGATAACACAGCTCTACACCCAGAGGTATATTATTGAAGAATGTAGATAAATGGTTCAAATAACCGATAAGATGATAAATTAAAAGTTTACGGTAATCAGTCCCTCAGCCTAGAGTTAAGGCTCAATAAAATATCACCAGTGCAGTGGTGATGGGCCATGTGCTTCGACTTATTCAGTGCCCTGGTGATGGACCAGGTGCTTCATTCTCCCCGGGGACCAGTGTGCTCCTTTGTTGTGATGGACCAGGTTCTTCAGCTCTTCCAGTACCCTGTTTTATAATGCCATGATTATCGAAGCATATTCCATGGATGGAGTAGGTGGGTTGGGTAGTAGGAGTTTTTGTTTGTGGGATTGGTTTTGGGTTTTAGGGGGACCTGCCTAGCGTGGAACAGTTGGCTTGCTGCAGTGTTCCTTATTTCTGTTTTCTTGTGAGTGAGAAGGGTTGGATTTGAACGGGATTTGCACAATTGTTGGGGAGGGGGGTTGTCGGGGTTTGTTCCTTGGATGGGGATAGGTTGGACAAATATTTTTGTTGGTGGGTTGGTTTTGACATGGACCTGCCAAGTATGGGCCAGTAGGCCTGTTGCAGTGTTCCTCCTTTCTTATGTTCTTATGTTCTTAAGTAAGTTAAGAGATAGAAAACGACGACACGAAACTTATCTCCATTGTTGTTTGAGGTATACTATAAGGGCACTGAGACCAGAGCTGCCTTCTGCCATCATCTCCTCCAAGATAAGTGTGAATATTTCTTATTTATAAATTAAAGTGTAAATATTTCTTATTTATAAATTATGTACAGTTGTTTGTGTGAATAGTGGTGGTGGCTTTCTGCTGCAGCCCACCACCACGGCTTATGGTCAGTGGCCTTTACACCTAACGCCACCACCTCCACCAGTCCTTACACTCGTAATGACATGTTTTATTCATTCTAGAGTTTATATCACGTGTCTATGTTATTAATATTGTTTATGTCATATTAGATGAAGTGTGCTAGATAAATAAGCTGTAGGGTTGATATTATTGTCATATTGAAGGACTATCTTGTCCTGCCTCTCTCATACGCCAACAAGAGTCTTCAATAAAGGTAAAACTGATTTAACTGTTCATTTATCAATTAAAATTAGTGCTTTATATTTATTTCTCATTGTTTTCTGTATGTAAAACTATAGTATTTATTCTTTAACCCTTTGGGGGTTTCAGGACCCTCTCCGAATCTCGTTCTCAGGGTCGCAGAATTTAAAAAAAAATTCTTATGAAATGATAGTTTTTTTTTCTAAATCTAATAGGCTAAAAAATACATTTTTGCGATCAATACTTACCGAGATATAGAGGATTGAAGTTGACCAAAATTGAACCACTGACTACAACATCGCTGACTTCCGGTTGGCCGGTAATCGTTTTTTTATGTCGAAGTTGTTTTCTTTTCAATTTTAATTTTTTTTTTTCAAATAACTTTTATGGCCTGCGAGACCAATATAAGTGCTGTTTTTCAAATATTCACTCGCTAATTATTACACAATAATGACAAAGTTTGTTATCACTATTTTGTTTACATAACGTATTTACAAATATTTACAATAACAAATATTGTTTATGTCTATTGTTCAATCATATATATAGTCAATAGGCATGTTTCTAAAGTTCTGCAGCCTGTGGAAGTCTCTGAAACATGGTTCCATGCGCAGTGGTGTTTTACATTCCACACATAAAACGAGTGTCTCTGCGTTGTGGGCGTTTTTTTTGTATGTGCACAGACAAAACACCTCTTCTGAGCCTTTTTCTTGCAAGCAGTAACAGGCAGTTTTGCTAGGAAGTGTTCACGAGGCCTCAGACGAGAGGGTAGGTGTTTGGGCGGTTTTCTATTGCAGGTGTTGTTCCTTGGTACTTTAATATTATTTGTCTGATGACAGACAAACAAAATTCGCCATATGGTGGTTTGTTTGTGGTCTTCAACTTATAAATATTATAAGCATTGAGCATGGTAATGTCCAGAATGTGAAAAAAGAGTCATGTACCACTTATAACTCTTGCGAACACAATCTGCATATCACATTTGTCCACTAAGCGCATATTGAGGGTGTAGTCAATCACAGCTGCAGGTTTTAGAATGGGTTCATTGGTCTCTCTACTCACCCTGCCAGTGTCTGTCATTTCGTTAGGGTGAATTGATGACAACAGTGTGACATCTCGTTTGTCATGCCACCGAAATGCTGTGATGTCATTGGCAGCAAACGCTTGCACCTGACCTCTACGGGTGCCTGCATTGAACCTAGGCATATGCTCACGATTTGCACGCACTGTACCGCACACATCTGTCAAGTTCACTCGCAAAAAAATCACTGAGGGAGGGGCTTGTGTACCAGTTATCAATATATAATATATGCCCCTTACCAAGATATGGTTCCATCATTGTTCTAACCACATCACCAGAGATACCCAATAACCTTCTGTTATCTTGCAATGTATAACTTCCAGTGTACACAATAATATCCAATACAAGACCACTGTAGCAATCACAAAGCACAAACAACTTAATACCAAAGCATTTCCTCTTGCTTGGTATATACTGCTTAAACGACTGTCTACCTTTGAACAAATCAGTGACTCATCAATAACAAGCTTCCTGAAGGGATAAAAATGCATATTGAATTTCTCTTTCAGATACAGAAACACATTCCTAATCTTATATAACCTGTCGTTTCTGTCAGGCCTGGTTTTGTCTGAGAAGTATAACATACGTAACAGTAGCACAAATCGATTCACTGATATTATATCACTGAAACCTGGTGTTGCAATCAGGCGGTCTGTCGACCAGTATGATTTGACACGTGCTTATACTCATGTGGCATAAGCATTATTGTGTCAAAGAAAAGATACATCTCAGCCACAGTTGTCTCTTTCCACTTGAGGCGTGATTTTGGTGAAAGTATTGTGTTTGCCATGGTGTACTCGTAGTATGTGTTGCTTTCCCTGACAATTTCCATCAGGGGATCGTCAAAAAATAACTCCAAACATTCCAGTTCAGTGGCATTGTTTCCAAGTGTACATGATGGGCGTATTCCACATTGACTTTCATCAAACTGATGGGTATTGGGTATAAAATTGTCAGCTTCCTGCCAATCCCAGGTGCGGTCTGCTGGTGGGTACTGGATATTTACAGGTGGTTGTGGAAGTGGAGGTTGTGGTTGTGGGGGTTGGTGGGTGGGCGAGGGTGGCCTTTGTTGTAGGTCTGGTGAGTCAGCGACGCGGGTGGTAACAGTATGGCTCACTGCCTCCCGCCTGGCACCACCACTACCACCATTACCACCAGATGTATGCACATTTCTCATCCCAATTGCAACACTATCATCTTCACTATCACTTCCTGTTGTACGCCCACGGGATGTACTCCTTCCCCTTGGAACAGCATATGGCACGCTACCAGAGCGCATATACCGTCGTATATACTGACGCTTCACTGGAGAATATTCTGCTCCACTCTCGCTACTGGAACTGTTTTGAAGAGCTTGGAGTTCATATTCACTATCACCACCATTGCTCACATCAGAGTCCGGGATATGAGTAAATAACAGTTTCCTCTTTCGTTCTGGTACAATTGAGCGTGAACAAGATGCCACAGCACCGGAGGTGGAAGGCTGAGGGTCGTCTGGGTTTTCCTCAATATTACCGGTATATTATGGTCATTAGTTTCGGTCACAACCTCCTCAAAACCTTGAAACTCATCATCACTGACACTCCCATCGGTGTTAGAACTGTCACTGGAGAACAAAAGTGTTCCAATTCACCGAGGAGTGAGGTGTTTCTTACCGCGAGGCATGGTGAACAAGGTGTACTAACATAGCGTTCCCACAATGAACCACTGGGTCCCCGATTTTTTTTCCTACTGTGCACACTGACCACACAGAACCATTCTCTCACCACTAGGCCTACCAATCATTTCGCGCTTAATTTGAAGGCGCTAGAATTTGTGTGTACTAGTACAGTACGTGGAAAACCCCAGCGCATAAGCCGTACTAGTACGACCAAAACCCCGAAAGGGTTAAAAAAAAAATTAATTTTGGGTGAATATTTTTGGGTGGAACGGATTAATTGTATTTACATTATTTCTTATGGGAAATAAGGGTTAAAAAATCGGCCAGTTCGATTTTAGGCCTAGCTCCTGGAACGAATTAGGGCAGATTTTCGGGGGTCCACTGTATATAGTCACTGGACACATTCCTAGAACTGCTATTAGCTTCTGGAAGCTGGGTGTTGTGTGTGGGTGGACTTGTAAATATGCTGAGTCAGGGTGTGGCTGCTGTCAAAATGACAAATTACACCATCACTCGCTACCCTTACTGCCTGTCAACACCCATGGGGTCCCATGCCTTCTTCCTCGCCCCACCATCCACACGGAAATACGTAAGTCACTGACTTATTCTTTCCTTCCTGCCTTTCTTCTTTCCTTCTGGTATCCTGGGTATTGCTTTTGGTCACAAACGCCTCAAAACCATGAAATTCTTCTTCACTGACACTTCCATCTGTGTTAGAGCTATCACTTGCGAAGCGAAGAGTCCCAGATTCGCCTGGGAGTCAGATATTTCTTACCACTAGGCATGCTGAACAAAGGATTACTGAAATGGCATTCCCATAATTCACCACTGGCTCCTCTATTTTTTTTTATACTGCGCACACTGACCATGGAGACCCATTCTCTCACATGTGGGCCTACCAGCTTTTTCCTGCTTGATTTGAAGCTGCTAGAATTTTGGCGCATTAATACAGTAGACTCATTTAGCACGGTAGTTACGGTCCTGAAAATAGTGTGTTAGGTAAAATCGTGTTAGATAATTAGAAGAACTTATGGGAAAAATAGGGTTATGTTCCTGGGAGTCCCCAAAATGCTAAACAAGTTTTTTTTAGACCAACAGATCTTGCAAAAATTGAAGGCGAATATGTAATTGT
Source organism: Cherax destructor (assembly GCA_009830355.1). Lineage (NCBI taxonomy): Eukaryota > Metazoa > Arthropoda > Malacostraca > Decapoda > Parastacidae > Cherax > Cherax destructor. The sequence goes on along the minus strand of WNWK01006918.1, from coordinate 38,857 downwards.
AGTTCATTGTCGTGATATATTACTGCTTAAGACTACAAATGCAATATAGTATTTCTTACCTTAAATTGTGGGTAATGATGTTTGTGGATGATTGTAAAAAGAGTGAGAGTTATGCTGTGGCCCTACTGGGCTGAGGTGGATGGTAGAGGTTCTGGTACTGAAGTCGATGGTTGTACTAGTGTGTCTTAACTTTAAGTCATTTAGTCAGTCAAGAGATTCACTACGTCAGTCAAGAGATTCACTACGTCAGTCAAGAGATTCACTACGTCAGTCAAGAGATTCACTACGTCAGTCAAGAGATTCACTACGTCAGTCAAGAGATTCACTACGTCAGTCAAGAGATTCACTACGTCAGTCAAGAGATTCACTACGTCAGTCAAGAGATTCACTACGTCAGTCAAGAGATTCACTACGTCAGTCAAGAGATTCACTACGTCAGTCAAGAGATTCACTACGTCAGTCAAGAGATTCACTACGTCAGTCAAGAGATTCACACGTCAGTCAAGAGATTCACTACGTCAGTCAAGAGATTCACTCTCAGTCAGAGATCACTACGTCAGTCAAGAGATTCCTCGTCAGTCAAGAGATTCACTACGTCAGTCAAGAGATTCACTACGTCAGTCAAGAGATTCACTACGTCAGTCAAGAGATTCACTACGTCAGTCAAGAGATTCACTACGTCAGTCAAGAGATTCACTACGTCAGTCAAGAGATTCACTACGTCAGTCAAGTGATTCACTACGTCAGTCAAGTGATTCACTACGTCAGTCAAGTGATTCACTACGTCAGTCAAGTGATTCACTACGTCAGTCAAGTGATTCACTACGTCAGTCAAGTGATTCCTACGTCAGTCAAGTGATTCCTACGTCAGTCAAGTGATTCACTACGTCAGTCAGGATTCACTACGTCAGTCAAGTGATTCACTACGTCAGTCAAGTGATTCACTACGTCAGTCAAGTGATTCACTACGTCAGTCAAGTGATTCACTACGTCAGTCAAGTGATTCACTACGTCAGTCAAGTGATTCAGTACGTCAGTCAAGTTGCACATGGGTTATTATCGAGGTTTATGATATTTCCTCGACAACTTGTGGCCACATCCATCTCAAAGCCACTGAACTCAGGGTCAACATCACTTTTCTTTTAAAAGGTGAGTGTTAATATGACATAACATTAGTGAATCCCTGGTGTTTGCCACACTGTTTGCTCTAGCTGGCACTTAACTGAACTGGTGCTCCCCACAAGGTACTAAGTGGTCCCAGATTTCTTTAACCCTCGTAGATATATGTTCACTCGCGTATCTGACCGTACGTAGAGCTATGTTTTATTTTTCATTCCTTCAAATTTAGTGAAATAGGCCTGAGTCGCCTAGACACGAGAGAATGGGTCTGCGCCCTCAGTGCACGCAGTATTAAAAAAATCTGGGACCACTTAGTACCTTGTGGGAGCACCAGTTCGATTTAGTGCCAGCTAGAGCAAATAGTGTGGCAAACACCAAGGATTCAATGATATGTCGCATTAACACTCCCCTTATAAGAGGAAAGTAAAAATAGGTTAGATAAATACACGAGTGGCTGTGGGTGGGTGAGAGTTGGACCTGACTAGCTTGTGCTACTAGGTCTGATGCCGTGCTACTAGGTCTGATGCCATGCTCCTTCCTTCAGAGGATGTGACCTGACTAGGTGGGTCATTGGTCTAAGTTGTGGGGTGACATGGACCTGCCTTGCATGGGCCAGTAGGCCTGCTGCAGTGTTCCTTCTTTCTTATGTTCTTATATATTCGGCAGGCTGGCTGGCTTTGGCTGTCTCTCTTATCTGTCTATATCTTTGTCTATCTATATATCTATCTACAGTGGTACCTCAACTTACGATGCTATCATCTTACGTTATATTCGATAACCGATATTTATAACGTAAGAAATTTGAATGCGACTTACGTTGTTTGATTCGTCTAACGACATTCGTACCGGACGTGTCCGCTTGGCGCCCAGCTGAGCGCGCACTCCAGGGAGCGTCAGTGTGCTATTGTTTACAAGTGAGAGCGACCACCCACCCACACCCACGCATTCATACCAGTATATTGTCATTATTCCACTGTTTTTAGTGCTTGCAACTGCTAAATAAGCCACCATGGGCCCCAAGAAAGCTCCTAGTGCCAAGCCTGTGGTAAAGAATGTGCAGGGAGTGAAGCATTTATGCAGGGAGTGTAGCAGGCATGCAGGGAGTGTAGCAGGCATGCAGGGAGTGTAGCAAAGATGCTGAGAGTGTAGCAAAGATGCTGAGAGTGTAGCAGGGATGCAGGGAGTGTAGCAAGGATGCAGGGAGTGTAGCAGGGATGCAGGGAGTGTAGCAGGGATGCAGGGAGTGTAGCAGGGATGCAGGGAGTGTAGCAGGATGCAGGGAGTGTAGCAAGGATGCAGGGAGTGTAGCAAGGATGCAGGGAGTGTAGCAAGGATGCAGGGAGTGTAGCAAGGATGCAGGGAGTGTAGCAAGGATGCAGGGAGTGTAGCAAGGATGCAGGGAGTGTAGCAAGGATGCAGGGAGTCTAGCAAGGATGCAGGGAGTGTAGCAAGGATGCAGGGAGTGTAGCAAGGATGCAGGGAGTGTAGCAAGGATGCAGGGAGTGTAGCAAGGATGCAGGGAGTGTAGCAATGATGCAGGGAGTGTAGCAAGGATGCAGGGAGTGTAGCAAGGATGCAGGGAGTGTAGTAGGCATGCAGGGAGTGTAGCATTCATGCAGGGAGTGTAGCATTCAAAGAAAAAGGCCAGTAACCCCAGAAAAGAACTTGGTACCTGCAGTGTTAATGGAAGGATTCCCCTTCCAAACACTAGCATACTACTCCACCTTCTCCCTCCTCCCGTCCTCCACACATCAACAACTCTTCAATAAATGTAAGTGACATGTTATTGTTCAATATTTGCATGTGTATTTAGATATTCTTTATTAAATTGTGTATTATTTAATGTCCAAAAGTTCTAAAAAATATTTTATTTAACTACTTTTGGAAGTCTTGGACGGATTAAATTTATTTCCATTATTTCTTATGGGGAAAATTGATTCGTCTAACGATTGTTTCGTCTTAAGATATGCCCTCTCTGACGGATTAATATCGTAAGTCGAGGTACCACTGTATATCTATATATCCTATATCTGTCTCGTATGTACACATAAGTACAGTTATTATACATAGTGTAAATTACCTAGGATAACCCAAAAAATCCAGGCAAAGTGCTATACAATGCTTGTAGATATAATACATAATAAGCATGGAAACCCCTGGCAAGTAATACGCATCGTCACTTCTGGATCGTGTATAATACGTGTTGGCTTACGAGGCGAACTCTGAGACTGAGACAAACAGACGGAAAGACATACACAGGCAGACAGATAAGCAGAGTTAGACAGACAGACATATACAGACAGATAGACACATATACAGACAAGACAGACATTGAAAAAGGGAGGGTTCCCTCCAGCACTGCTGACATTTATCAAATATCACTGGGCTATCAAGAGTTATCTGACACTTGTCAACACACCATAAATCAAGGAGTTTCATATATACTCCAGGATGTCTAAAACATTGCTGGGACCTATAAATACTTCGTATATATTTATAGACAATAGTAAATGACCAAGGAAGGTGAAACTGTTCACCTGTTGGTGTGATTGTGACTATTTGAGTACTATTTCAGTACATAATATTAGTGTTAGAATAAAGATTGGCTATGAAATCACAAGAACTATTGTAAATTGTAATTATCAGAACATAAAAATTATATAACTTAAAAAAAAGTACTATATCGGCATTACTTCTGCAAGCTGTAGGACTTTATGTTGCCGTCAGGTGAGCATCCAGTACCAAATTGGCAGGCTTATATCTCGGTAAGTACTGGCCCCCCCAAAAATTTTTTTTTAGCCTATCCTGTTTATAAAAATGTGCTCATTTAAAAAAAAAAAAAAATTCAAAATATTCGGTCAGCTACGCGAGTGAACATATATCTACATGTGGACAGTTTAACCCTTTCGGGGTTTTGGTCGTACTAGTACGTCTTACGCACTGGGGTTATTGACGTACTAGTACTCCTAAATTCTAGCGCCCTCAAATCAAGCAGAAACAAGCTGTTAGGCCTAGATGTGATAGAATGGGTCTGTGCGGTCAGTGTGCGCGGTATAAAAAAATTCCTGCACCACACAGTGCATAATGAGGAAAAAAAAACTGACCGTGTTTTTGGTTTAAAACAGCGACTTTCCAGTCTATTTTCGTATGGTATTTATTGTTGTATTCTCGTTTTCTTGTTCTTATTTGATAGAATGGACGATATATTACAGAAATAGAGAGGATTTTGATTGGTTTGACAATAACAAGTACCTTGAAATTGAGCTCAAGAGCGAAAATGTTCGATTTTGACGATGTTCAAGAGTAAACAAATCACACCATGCGTCAATACACATCAACTGGCGAGTCTAATATTCATGCACAAGTGCTCTGATATTATTTATACCATTTTTACAATGATGCAGTTGTATACATAACAATAAATCTTCTATTTTTTTGTGAGAATAAAAATTCAAAATGGAAAGCAAAAGTAATGTAAGAGGGGCCTGGAGACGTAACTAATGAACAGAGAAGATGTTGTTTTAGTGCCAGGAATGTCTGTCTTGTTTATTATGGGTCCTATTTTGAAATTGGCATCGTTTGAAATTTGTGTGAAATTGGCCAAATTGCCATTTTCTGACCACTATTTTGGGTAGTTGAAATTGGTAAATAGGCAGTTTCGTGTACTCAATCGATAGAACAAATGGAGTTCTAGCGAAATAGCTATAATTGTAGTAGACTGAAACATTGCAATGTGCCGAAAATAGGGCTCAAAGTGGGTTAAATCGCTGATGCGTAAGTGTCATGGCTACCGCTAACTTCGCGAAAGCATAATTCCTTTAGTTTTCGATCAAATTTCATAATTTTTGTGGCGTTATGATCGGAAAAAGATTCTCTATCATTCCATAAGAAAAAATATTTTTTTTATTTTTTTTAAATTCGTGGACCCTGAGAACGAGTTTCAGAGACCCCCCTTGGACCCCCAAAGGGTTAAGGGTTAATACTGTGCACACAGTGTTAAGACCCATTCGAAACTGACCAGGCAGCTCAGGCCAATCGTGTCAAATTTGGAGGTAGGAAAAATATAACGCTGATCTATGTTTGGAGCGCTGGCAGTAACAACAGAGATCTATGTTTGGACAGTTAAGGGGTTAAATAAAGAGGGCAATTTTCTGTGTGTAATAAGACAAAAAAAAAAAAAAAAAAAAAAAAATAGGGTCAGTACTTATGGAGAAGTTGGCGCTGGATGCTCACCTGACAGCAACATTGAGTCCTGCCGCTTCCAGAAATGTTGACGATATACCTTTTTTATCTTTTTTTAATTTGTATAATTTTTGTTCTAACTACAATTTATTGTTTTACATTTAAAATCTTATAGTATCATCATTTTCTTAATTTGAAATAAAATATATATCTAGATGAAACTTTAAAAACTATTTCTAGTATTGTTATTATACTAGTATAGCATCAACATACTGTAATTTTAAATAAATTCTACAACTAGATTAAACAACCAATTTCTCTTGTATTGTCTTTTAATAGTATGTATAACCATTTAATAATTTAAATAATACAGAACTAGAATAAGCTCAATCAATTTCTTTAGCATTAAGTACTTAGTGAATAAGTCTCTAGAATAAACTGCCCCTAATGCCATGGCATGCCAGTGGCTCTCCTTGCATTACAGTTTTATAATTGTTTTATAATTGTAACTACCAATAACATTGTACACTTGTAACATGCATTGAAATAAAAATTATTATTATTATTATTATTATGATGGTAGGATTGCTGGTATCTTTTTCTGTCTCATAAACATGCAAGATTTCATGTATGTCTTGCTACTTCTACTTGCACTTAGGTCACACTACTCATGTACAGTAGGGCCCTGCTTTACGGAGTTACACTAATATGGCCGATTTCAAATTATGACCAAAACTCGCTGTACGGCAACTAGTCTTTCTAATACGGAGCGCCCCACCCAGTTTGTTTACATTCTCCGTGAGCACATCTCTATTATGTCTGGAAACTATCCATAATTTCAATATTTTAAAGTTATTCCATATTTTATATGTACTCTGATAATTATACTTATGTGTACCTGTACCTAAATATATTTACACAGTGTGCTGACATGCAGGTACACATTAAAATCACTAAGAGTGTCCCTCTAGTCTTGATGCCATAGTAATACAGTAGACCGTCATTTAGCACGATAGTTACGTTCCTGAAAAAGTCGTGTTAGATAATTTTGTGTTAAATAATTAACAGAACTTATGGGAAAAATAGGGTTACGTTCCAGGGAGTCCCCAAAAAGCCAAACAAGTTTTTTTTAGACCAACAGATCTTACAAAAATAAAAGTGAATATGTAATTGTAGTTCATTATCGTGATGTATTATGTTATTTTTACTGCTTAAGACTACAAATGTAACAGAAATAATAGTATTTACCTTAAATTGTGGGTGCTGGTGTTTGTGGATGATTGTGAAGAGAGTGGAGAGTTATGCTGTGGCCCTACTGGGCTGAGGTGGATGGTAGAGGTTCTGGTACTGAAGTCGATGGTTGTCAAGTCAAGTCATACAAACTTATGTTTACCTCTTTTTAAGTGTACAAAGTAACACTTCATTACAGCCACGGGTTATGTCTTGTCTAATATCTTTTTCTTCGTTAATTCTAAGACTTAAATGCTTATACCTTTTCTTGCCACTTTGATTGCTTGGCAGATACAAGATATATTAATTTAAAGATCAAAACACAATTCACTCTCTCAGAGGACTTTTTTGACGCGTATGAAATACGTACGAATGCTGGGATGGTGGGGTCCAGGGTGGCTGGGGATGGCCGGTGGTGTCCCCCACTGAACAACAACAAGGTTGCTTGTGGGAATGGTTATTTGTTTTTCCTTCCCACAAACTAAGTTTATTCAGGTATACACAGATACAGTTACGAAGATTATCATACATAGCAGCATATGTGTAGAGAACCTAGGATAACCCAAAAAAAGTCAGAGTGACTTATTTCCTTTGACTTTTTTTGGGTTATTCTAGGTTCTCTACACATATGCTGCTATGTATGATAATCAATGTAACTGTACTTACCTAATTGTGGTTGCAGGGGTCGATACTCAGCTCCTGGCCCCGTGTATCTGAATAAACTTACAGTTTGCAGGAAGGAAAAACAAATTCCCTTTTCCTCTAAGCACGAGGATTGGGCTTACACTTGAAATCACCTGATGCATTACTGAAAAGGAGCAAGGTGAAGCGATCCTTTGCTGTCTTTAAGCCTGGTGCACTTTTCTCTTGCTGGCTGATATAAGATCGTGTTGGCATTTTCTTCCAGAAAACACTTCTCTCGTCAGCATTAAGCACTTGATGTGGCTCATAGCCACCCTCAGTAGGACCCCCACTGACTCAATGGTCTAACCCACCGCGGGCTACCGTGCGTTCAAAAATTTTTCCACTCCCGTGATCCGTGTAATATCATTCTTACGTCGCATTAGATAATAATGTGCCGCAATTCTTCAATCGTGCAATACCCGTAACGTGTAACATAATCTCTTGCTAAATGACGGTCTACTGTACTACGTAATAATAATCACTCTTGGGCACATTAAATGTCTTATTTTACGTTTAATATACGTTTTCATTAATCCAGCTATAATATTTTCAAAATTATATAAGAAACACGTTACTACATAGCTTATAAACATGATACATACACCCACAGTACAATAAATTTCACAAATATTACTACGTATTATTATTATTATAGGTGTGGTAGGCGGGCGGAGGGAAAACATTGTTTTCTCTGGTCCAGCACCAGAGAAAACGTGTATGAATCTTCGTTTGGCCCAGTCACTCTCCTCTGCTTTTGTTTACAATTCTCGGCACAAATTCTCATTACTTCTCCCTTCGTTTATGATGGCATCTAAAAGTAGTAGTTAGAAATTATTCAACTCGGTGAACAAGGTATGTAGATGGTAATAATATGGCTCTGGGATGCATTAAATATCGTATACCTATGTAGGTAGGTACAGTTATGTAGCCAGACTGACTACATAGCTACATCTACCCGACTTCCTACAAATACAGTGGTCCCCCGAGTAAGGAACACCCCGGAAATCGTACAATTATGTAAGTATAATATTGTAAGTGCGTGTGGAAGTGTATTTTTGGGGGCCTGAAATAGACTTACCTACGTGACATTATTCCTTAAGGGAGTAAATTCGTTCGGTAATGGCACTTAAGCAGGCTTCTGGAATGAAGTTTTTTCGTTACTCGGGGGTCCACTGTAAATACTACTCACCTCTCATCCTACATTAAGACTACACATATTTTAGGGTAAATAATGAATGTACTGTATGTATATTTTATCTATCTGGGCTGCTTTAAATATCATATATTAAGTTTGGGACAGGGATCCAGGGCAACCTTCACCTGACTTCCTACAAATAAGTACTACTCACCTCTCACCCTACATTAAGACTACAAATATTTTAAGGTAAGTAATGAATGTACTGTGTATGTATTTTACTTTTTATTGTGTTTTTAATGCCTAGTTCTATTAATAACTTAATACAAATTAGGGTAAACTTATTATCTGGCATTTATAAGTAGAAAAAATGGTATTCTTCTTTCTGGCAGTAGCCTGGAACCTAACCTGCCATACAAGTTGGGGCCTACTGTACAAGCATATATATACACCCCCTCTGGGTTTTCTCCTATTTTCTTACTAGTTCTTGTTTATTTCCTCTTATTTCCATGGGAAAGTGGAACAGAATTCTTCCTCTGTAAGCCATGCATTGCTTAAGAGGCAACTAAAATGCCTCTTCTCCTGTATACATTATTAAAGTTAAAAAGAGAAACTTTTTTTTCTTTTTGGGCCACCCTGCCTCGGTGAGATATGGCCGGTGCGTTGAAAGAACTATAATTTATAGTAGTTCTTGTGATTTTTTTTTTTTAGCCAATCTTTGTCCTGACACTAATATTAAGTACAGAAATAGTAATGTCACAAACACACTGACAGGTGAATATTCACCTGCCTTGATCACATCTAGAAATACAGTGGACCCTCTGTTTTCGTTGAAAATTCTTTCCAGAATGCTGTTTGAGTGCCGTTACCGAACTAATTTGTTCCCATAAGGACAAATGTAAATTAGATTAGTCATTTCAGACCCCCAAAAATACACTTACAAAAGCACTTACGAAAATACACTTACATAATTGTGCGAGTTTGGAGGTGAACGAAAACCGAGGGTCCACTGTATATACAAAGTATAGGTCCCAGCAATGTTTTAGACATGCTGGAGTATGAAACTCCTTGAAGCACGGTTTAAGACAAGTGTCACTCTATACTACTAACGGTGCAGTCACTAATATTGCTGATCATGCACTGCTCCAGTGAATCTTGGCTTTATTTGTTCTCGCTGTTATGCACAAACATGTCTGTCTGTCTCTGTCTGTCTCTGTCTAGTCCTGTCTAGTCCTGTCTAGTCCTGTCTAGTCCTGTCTAGTCCTGTCTAGTCCTGTCTAGTCCTGTCTAGTCCTGTCTAGTCCTGTCTAGTCCTGTCTAGTCCTGTCTAGTCCTGTCTAGTCCTGTCTAGTCCTGTCTAGTCCTGTCTAGTCCTGTCTAGTCCTGTCTAGTCCTGTCTAGTCCTGTCTAGTCCTGTCTAGTCCTGTCTAGTCCTGTCTAGTCCTGTCTAGTCCTGTCTAGTCCTGTCTAGTCCTGTCTAGTCCTGTCTCTGTTTATCTCTCTTTCTGCTTAACTGTCTCTTGTCTTTCTGTCTGCAGGTATGTGTCTCCCCTTGTCTGTCTCAGAGAGAGCTGCTCATGAACCAACAGGTATTACTCACATTGCAGAATAGTCACGTCTGATTCCTGAACAAGTGGAAATGCGTATTACTTGCCAGTCATGCTTATGCCTTATATCTATAAGCACAGTACAGCACTTTGTCTGGCTTTTTTTTGGGTTATCCTAGGTAATATACATTATGTATGATAACTGTACTTATGTGTACCTGTGAGACAGAGACAGAGATTAAGACAGCCAAAGTCAATCAGCCAGCCACTCAGCTGAACACGTTTTAAACATTTCAGAATCTTCCCTCTTTACTTAGGGCATAGGTTATAGGACATTCTGGCAGGATGACACTACCAGTGTTATGAAAATTAGAAGGGTGTGGCAAAAATGTTGCACATGCGAGCCAGACGAGCCTGGCCCATGGCCGGGCTCAGAGTAGAGAAACTCTCGAAACTCTTCAAAGGTACAGTGGTCCCTCGGTTTTCGTGCATCTCCAAACTCTAACATTTATGTAAGTGTATTTTCGTAAGTGCTGTTGCAAGTGTATTTTTGGGGGTCTGAAATAGACTAACCTACGTGACATTATTTCTTAAGGAAGTAAATTCGTCCGGTAATGGCACTTGAGCAGCATTCTGGAACGAATTTTCGGCGAAAACCGAGGGACCACTGTATATCAAAGGTATGCATTATCGAGGTTTTTGATATTTCAACTACATGAGGCCACATCCATCTCAAAGCCATTAAACTCTGGGTCAACACCACTTTCCTCTTAAAAGGGGAGTGTTAATACGATATGGCATCAGTGAATCCCTGGTGTTTGCCATGCTGTTTACTCTAGCTGGCACTCAATTGAACTGGTGCTCCCACAAGGTACTAAGTGGTCCCAGATTTTTTTTTAATACAGTGCACACTTAGTGTTAAGACCCATTCTATACTGACCAGGCATCTCAGGCCAGTCATGCCAAATTTAGAGACAGGAAAAATAAAAAGTCGATCTACATTTGGAGCACTAGCAATACAAACAAAGATCAATGTTTGGACAGTTAAGGGGTTTAAAAAAAAATGAAGGAATACATGGCCTGTGACATCATGACATCAAAGATTACAATAATTTGCTTTAGAAAGACTGTAGAGAAACGAGGTTTGCACCAAAAAAAAAAAAAAAAAATAGCACCTCTTTAGCAAAAAAAAAAAAAAAAAATCCATTTTTTTTTTTAATTTATGCACATGCTCCATAAAAACAAGTTACTAACACCCTTAAAATAGGACTCAAAGTAGGAAAAATGTGTAAACTGCATCCAGACTGAAACTTTAGGCTAGCATAATTCCTTAAGTTCCCCATCAGATTCTGAATTTTGGATGTCATCAAAAATTCCCCCATTCCTATCAGTGCCCTAGTACAGTACAGTAGTCCCCCGGTATACACGGGGATACATCCCAAGACCTACCATGGATAACAGCGAACCCTATATATGTCGTTTTTCATTTACATACCTATGATAAAGTTTAACTGATAAATTAAGCACAGTAATTCAAGAATTAACACCTTTTCACTTAGGCTTCCAAATATGCTTAAAAACTGCCGTAGGGAGTTAAAAGTTCCATAAGTACCATAGTCAGCAGCATCCTACAACTAGAAGGGGTAAAGGAGTACACACCCAAGCAGGTCGCTGTGGTTGGAGGTACTTATGCCCTATCCTTTACAGAGTCCCATTGTGACAATTCTTGTGGAAGACAAGGATAAAAAAACACATCCTGCTGACGTCTCTTTATCATCTCTGTAGTGTCCACAACTTCTGCAAGACATGCAGATGTGTGAATTTGACCCAAAAGGTCATAGACACAGAAGTTTATCGTGGTATCCAAAAAGCTCACATGGCATTTAACCCTTTCAGGGTTTTGGTCGTACTAGTACGGCTTGCACGCCAGGGTTTTCCACATACTAGTATGCATAAATTCTAGCGCCTTCAAATTAAGCGGGAAAAGGCTGGTAGGCCTAGAGTTGAGAGAATGGCTGTGTGTGGTCAGTGCGCGCAGTAGGAAAAAAAATCGGGGACCCAGTGGTGCATTGTGGGAACGCCATGTTAGTACACCTTGTTCACCATGCCTCGCGTTAAGAAACTCCTCACTACTCGGCGAATTGGAACACTTTTGTTCCCCAGTGACAGTTCTAACACTGATGGGAGTGTCAGTGATGATGACTTTCAAGGTTTTGAGGAGGTTGTGACCGAAACTAGTGACATAATACCAGTAATATTGAGGAAAACCCAGACAACCCTCAACCTTCAACCTCTGGTGCTGTGGCATATTGTTCACGTTCAGTTGTACCAGAACGAAGGAGGAAACTCTTCTTTACCCATATCCAGGACTCTGATGTGAGCAATGGTGATTATAGTGAATATGAACTCCAAGCTCTTCAAAACAGTTCCAGTAGCGAGAGTGGAGTGGAATATTCTCCAGTGAAGCGTCAGTATATACAACGGTATATGCGCTCTGGTAGCGTGCCATATGCTGTTCCAAGGGGAAGGAGTACATCCCGTGGGCGTACAACAGGAACAGATAGTGAAAATGAAGATGATAGTGTTGAAATTGGGATGAGAAAAGTGCATGCATCTGGTGGTGGTGGTGCCAGGCGTGAGGCACCAGCAGTGGGCCATGCTGCCACCCACGCTGCTGACTCACCCGACCTACAACAAAGGCCACCCTCACCTACCCACCCACCACACCAACCTGAACAACCACCTGTCAATATCCAGTACCCACCAGCAGACCACACCTGGGATTGGCAGGAAGCTGACAATTTTATTCCCAATCCCCATCAGTTTGATGAAAGTCAAAGTGGAATACGCCCATTATGTACACTTGGAAACAATGCCACTGAACTGGAATGTTTCGAGTTATTCTTTGACAAACCCCTGATGGAAATTGTCAGGGAAAGCAACACATACTACGAGTACACCATGGCAAACAATACTTTCACCAAAATCACGCCTCCACAAGTGGAAAGAGACAACTGTGGCTGAGATGTATCTTTTCTTTGCCACAATAATGCTTATGCCACACGAGTATAAGCACAGTGTCAAATCATACTGGTCGACAGACCGCCTGATTGCAACGCCAGATTTCAGTGATATATCAGTGAATCGATTTGTGCTACTGTTACATATGCTACACTTCTCAGACAAAACCAGGTCTGACAAACGACAAGTTATATAAGATTAGGAATGTGTTTGTGTATCTGAAAGAGAAATTCAATATGCATTTTTATCCCTTCAGGAAGCTTGTTATTGATGAGTCATTGATTCTGTTCAAAGGTAGACTGTCGTTCAAGCAGTATATACCAAGCAAGAGGAAACGCTTTGGTATAAAGCTATTTATGCTTTGTGATTGCTACAGTAGTCTTGTATTGGATATTATTGTGTACACTGGAAGTTATACATTGCAAGATACCAGGAAGTTATTGGGTATCTCTGGTGATGTGGTTAGAACAATGATGGAACCATATCTTGGTAAGGGGCATATATTATATACTGATAACTGGTACACAAGCCCCTCCCTCAGTGATTTTTTGCGAGTGAACTTGACAGATGTGTGAAGTAGTGCGTGCAAATTGTAAGCATATGCCTAGGTTCAATGCAGGCACTCGTCGAGGTCAGGTGCAGGCATTTGCTGCCAAAGACATCATGGCATTTCGGTGGCATGACAAACGAGATGTCACACTGTTGTCATCAGTTCACCCTAACAAAATGACAGACACTGGCAGGCTGAATAGAGACCAATGAACCCATTCTAAAACCTGCAGCTGTGATTGACTACACCCTCAATATGCATTCAGTGGACAAATGTGACGTGCAGATTGGGTTTGCTGATTGTGTTCGCAAGAGTTGTAAGTGGTACATAAAACTCTTTTCACATTCTGGACATTTCCAAGCTCAATGCTTATAATATTTATAAGTTGAAGACCACAAACAAACCACCATATGGCGAATTTTGTTTGTTTGTCGTCAGACAAATAATATTCAAGTACAAAGGAACACCTGCAATAGAAAACCACCCACCAAGTTATCAACACCTACCCTCTCGTCTGAGGCCTGGTGATCACTTCCTAAATCCGGCCATAGCCACTTCCAGAATCCGGCCATAGCCACCTTAATTCCATTGTTTAATACAAAGTTACTGTATCCTTCAAATAATTTCAAATAAAACCAAAGGTCTTTTTCTGAATAGTATACCTTCCCTTCTTTCAATTAAGCATGAAAACCTGCCCATTCAACTATCAGAACTACACTATAAAGTGCATAGAGGTCAGTAATTTGGCCAGTTTTACACAAAATTAAAAAAAAATCTAATTTAAAACAGTCTAAAACAAACACTGCAAACATTCCAGGAACTAAAGCAACATTTCCTATTAATCAAATCCTCAGGCCTCTCCTATTTACCCTGTTTCTTGAATAATAAAATATAAGCAGGAATGAGTGGTCATGGTTTGTGGCATCCCAATAATTAAAGCAGACTGGGGTGGCCTTACCCATTCCCAGGAAAATTTTCACATCAAATACTTCTGTAATTTGAGCCTGATTTCAAGCTACTTCTAGTCCTGAAACCAACCAAAATCATCTCTTATTTCAGTAGTATGTCTTCCATTCTATCAAGTGATGCAAAGAAATAGCCAATTAAACCAAGCATAAGGTCAGAGGTCAGTTTTATCCATCATACACCATATGGCCAACTCGAACAATTATGTAAGTGTATTTTTATAGGTGCTTTTGTAAGTGTATTTCTTGGGGTCTGAAATGGATTAATCTAATCTAATTTTCATTATTTCTTATGGGAAAAATTCCTTCGTTATCGGCACTTGAATAGCCGTCTGGAACGAATTTTGCTCGTAACTCGAGTACCACTGTACAGTGGACTCCCGGTTAACGAACACCCTGGAAATCGTACAATTATGTAAGTATAATATTGTAAGTGCTTGTGGAAGTGTATTTTTGGGGGTCTGAAATAGACTAACCTACGTGACATTATTTCTTAAGGAAGTAAATTCATTCGGTAATGGCACTTGAGCAGGCTTCTGGGATGAAGTTTTTTTGTTAACCGGGGGTCCACTGTACAAGACAGTGAAAGGGTTTAAGTCTAGTAATCTAAATGAACACTATTTTCATGTACCAGTGCATATTACCAAAACCATTAGCAATAAAAAGAAAAAACACCATGATGGCACAAACCTTTGATTCTTCAAATCTGCCTCTGTCTGCTGCATCTATGAGGAAGACTATGGCATCTACTGCAGGAAAATAGTCCTTCCACACTCTCCTTGCTTGGTGATGACCACCCAGATCAAAAGTGGTGAATTTTATTTGTCCTATGCTCAGTTCTTCAGATGCTAAAAAGATATTTAGGAAAGTTAGTGCAATAAAACTTACAGTATATACTCTTATTTCAGACAGCATTGATAATTTAGCTTGGTAATTAATAATCACATTTCTAAAACAGAAAATGTATACACAACACACTTATTCCCACAACATTCACCAACAAATATTCCTTCAAAACCTTCACTGGATAGCTTTAACTCTTTCAGGGTCCAAGGCCATTTTTGGAAGGGGTGCACCAGTGTCCAAGAATTTATAAAAAAAAAAACAAAAAAAAACAAAAAAAAAAAAAAAAAGTTTCTTATGAAATGGTAGAGAATCTTTTTCTGAAGGTAATAAAACAAAAAATACGAAATTTGATTGAAAATTGACGAAATTATGCTCTCACGAATTTTTATGTATCAGCGATATTTACGCATTGGCGATTTTGCCGACTGACTCCCATTTTAGGCCAATTACATTATTCCAGTCGACCAAATTCTTAGCTATTTCACTAGTATTACTTCTATTCTATCGATTGAGCACAAGAAATCGCCCAGTCAACTGTTTCAACTCCAAATAAAGTGATTGGAACTTGGTAATTTAGCCAATTTAACTCAAAGTTCAAAATATTCCAATTTCAAAATAGGGTGCTGAATAAACAATGCAAGCATTCCTGGCACTAAACTAACATTTCCTCTGTTCATTAGTTACGTTTTCAATCTTTACAAATGAATTCCATTTTGATTTTTTATTCACAATGAATTTTTATTCAAACCAAAAAATGGAAGATTTACTGTTATGCAATATTATAATAATTGTACAAATAATATCACCAAATTTGTGAACGTATATTAGACCCACCATCTGGCGCGTATTAGATGTGCGAGGTCATTTGTTTACTCTTGAACATCGGCAAAAATTTAACATTTCCGCTACTTTGAGCTCAGTTTCAAGCCATTTCCAGTACTAAAACCAATCAAAATCATCTCTATATCTGTAATATATCTTTCATTCTATCAAAGTATACGCTAAAACACTGCAAAGTCGCTGTTTTAATCGAAAATTACGGTTTCAGTTCTTTTTTCTCTCATTATGCACTGTGCTGCAGGATTTGTTTAATGTGGTGCACACTTACCACATAGATGTATTCTCTCATATCTAGGCCCAAATTTACCGCTCAAAGCTTATCTGAGTGAGCTGAGCTCATGACGTAGAACTACGGTTTGGACCCAGAACTCAAAGCCGTAGAACTACGGCACGGACCCTGAAAGGGTTAAGTAACAGAAGATTTAGCTTTATGTCAAGGGGCAAGTAAAAAGATGCTGAATAAATAATGTGATTAGCTACAATAAGAGAATCAGGCAGACAAAAAGCTATTGACTCCTAATGAATATGAGAATTTGATGAAATAAATTTTTGACAAGCACAGTACGTACTATGATATACTGTGTGACATGTCCAATGTTTTTTGTTTTTTTCAACAAGTCGGCCGTCTCCCACCGAGGCAGGGTGACCCAAAAAGAAAGAAAATCCCCAAAAAGAAAATACTTTCATCATCATTCAACACTTTCACCTCACTCATACATAATCACTGTCTTTGCAGAGGTGCTCAGATACTACAGTTTAGAATAGTCCCTCTACACTGTCACTATCCCAGATTCCTCCTTTAACCCTTATTCGGGTCCTAGGGGTCTCTCAAACTCGTTCTCAGGGCCCACGAATTTAAAATAAAATTAATTATTTTTTCTTATGGAATGATAGAGAATCTTTTTTCGATCATAACGCCACAAAAAATATGAAAAATGATCGAAAACTAACGGAATTATGCTTTCGCGAAGTTAGCGGTATTCATGACATTTACGCAGCAGCGATTTTGCCCACTTTGAGCCCTATTTTCGGCACATTCCAATGTTTCAGTCTACTAAAATTATAGCTATTTCGCTAGAACTCCATTTCTTCTATCGATTGAGTACAAGAAACCGCCTATTTACCAATTTCAACTACCCAAAATAGTGGTCAGAAAATGGCAATTTGGCCAATTTCACACAAATTTCAAACAATGCCAATTTCAAAATAGGGTCCATAATAAACAAGGCAGACATTCCTGGCACTAAAATAACATCTTTTCTGTTCATTAGTCACGTCTCCATGCCCCTCTTACATTACTTTTGCTTTCCATTTTGAATTTTTATTCACACAAAAAATAGAAGATTTACTGTTATGTATACAACTGCATCACTGTAAAAATGGTATAAATAATATCAGCGCACTTGTGCAAGAATATTAGACTCTCCAGTTGATGTGTATTGGACGCATGGTGTGATTTGTTTACTCCTGAACATCGGCCAAAATCGAACATTTTCGCCTACAGATTTATATGCTCTCCAAGTCATTCTACTTTGATCCATTCTCTCTAAATGACCAAGCCACCTCAACAACCCCTCTTCAGTCCTCTAATAATTTTAGTAACTCCACACCTCCTCCTAATTTCCACACTCCGAATTCTCTGAATAATATTTACACCACACATTGCCCTTAGACAGGACATCTCCACTGCCTTCAGCCGTCTCCTCCTCATTGCAGCATTTACAACCCAAGCTTCACACCCATATAAGTGTGTTGGTACCACTATACTTTCATACATTCCCTTCTTTGCCTCCATAGATAACATTTTTTGTCTCCAAAGATACCTCAATGCACCACCCACCTTTTTTCCTTCATCATTTCTATGGTTAACCTCATCCTTCATAAACCCATCTGCTGACAAGTCAACTCCCAAATATCTGAAAACATTCACTTCTTCCATACTCCCTCTCTCCAATGTGATATCCAAATTTTTTTTTTATCTAAATCGTTTGATACCCTCATCACCTTACTCTTATCTTTGTTCACTTTCAACTTTCTACCTTTACACACCCTCCCAAACTCGTCCACTAACCTTTGCAACTTTTCTTTAGAATCTCCCATAAGCACAGTATCATCTGCAAAAAGTAACTGTCAACTTGATTCCCCATAATTTAATCCCACTCCTCTCCCCAACACCCTAGCATTTACTTCTTTTACAACCTCATCTAAAAATCTATTAAACAACCATGGTGACATCACACATCCCTGTCTAAGACCTACTTTTAATATTAAGTAATCTCCCTCTCTCCTACACACCCTAACCTGAGCCTCACTATCCTCATAAAAACTCTTTACAGCATTCAGTAACTTACTACCTATTCCATACACTTGCAACATCTGCCACATTGCTCCCCTATCCACTATCATATGCTTTTTCTAAATTCATACCCTACCTTTATCTAAATACTGTTCACATATATGCTTCAATGTAAACACTATCTACATATCCCCTACAAACTCTAAAACCTCCTTGCTCATCTGCAATCCTACTCTCTGTCTTACCTCTAATTCTTTCAATAATAACCCTACCGTACACTTTACCTGGTATACTCGGTAAACTTATCCCCCTATAATTTTTACAATCTCTTCTGTCACCCTTCCCTTTATATAAAGGAACTATACACTCTCTCTGCCAATCCTTAGGTACCTTCTCCTCTTTCATACATTTAACAAAAATACCAAACACTCCAACACTATCTCCCCCTGCTTTTAACATTTCTGTCATGATCCCGTCAGTTCCTGCTGCTTTACCCCCTGTCATTCTACGTAATGCCTCACGCATCTCCTGCTCTTCCTCACTCCTAAAAGATGTCATAACTCCCTAACCAGTACATGAAATTACCACCTCCCTTTCTTCAAGTAATTCAAAATATTCCCACCATCTACCCAATACCTCCAGCTCCCCATCTACTACAGTAGAACGTCATTTAGCACGATAGTTACGTTCCTGAAAAAGTCTTGTTAGATAATTTCGTGTTAAATAATTAAAAGAACTAATGGGAAAAATAGGGTTACGTTCCTGAGAGTCCCCAAAAAGCCAAACAAGTTTTTTTTAGACCAACAGATCTTACAAAAATAAAAGTGAATATGTAATTGTAGTTCATTATCGTGATGTATTATGTTGTTTTTACTGCTTAAGACTACAAATGTAACAGAAATCTTAGTATTTACCTTAAATTGTGGGTGCTGGTGTTTGTGGATGATTGTGAAGAGAGTGGAGAGTTATGCTGTGGCCCTACTGGGCTGAGGTGGATAGTAGAAGTTCTTGAACTGAAGTCGATGGTTGAACTGAGTGTCTAACTTTAAGTCGGTCAAGCCATTCAGTCAAGCCATTCAGTCAAGCCATTCAGTCAAGCCATTCAGTCAAGCCATTCGGTCAAGCCATTCAGTCAGTCGGTCAAGCCATTCAGTCAAGTCGGTCAAGCCATTCAGTCAAGTCGGTCAAGCCATTCAGTCAAGTCGGTCAAGCCATTCAGTCAAGTCGGTCAAGCCATTCAGTCAAGTCGGTCAAGCCATTCAGTCAAGTCGGTCAAGCCATTCAGTCAAGTCGGTC
Source organism: Cherax destructor (assembly GCA_009830355.1). Classification (NCBI taxonomy): domain Eukaryota; kingdom Metazoa; phylum Arthropoda; class Malacostraca; order Decapoda; family Parastacidae; genus Cherax; species Cherax destructor. The sequence continues at coordinate 19,146 of WNWK01006918.1, read as the reverse complement.
AAGCCATTCAGTCAAGTCGGTCAAGCCATTCAGTCAAGTCGGTCAAGCCATTCAGTCAAGTCGGTCAAGCCATTCAGTCAAGTCGGTCAAGCCATTCAGTCAAGTCGGTCAAGCCATTCAGTCAAGTCGGTCAAGCCATTCAGTCAAGTCGGTCAAGCCATTCAGTCAAGTCGGTCAAGCCATTCAGTCAAGTCGGTCAAGCCATTCAGTCAAGTCGGTCAAGCCATTCAGTCAAGTCGGTCAAGCCATTCAGTCAAGTCGGTCAAGCCATTCAGTCAAGTCGGTCAAGCCATTCAGTCAAGTCGGTCAAGCCATTCAGTCAAGTCGGTCAAGCCATTCAGTCAAGTCAGTCAGTCAAGTCAGTCAGTAAGTCGGTCAAGCCATTCAGTCAGTCAGTCAAGTCAGTCAGTAAGTCAGTCAAGTCATTCAGTAAGTCAGTCAAGTCATTCAGTAAGTCAGTCAAGTCATTCAGTAAGTCAGTCAAGCTCATGTCAGTAAGTCATTCAGTAGAGTCATTCAGTAAGTCAGTCAAGTCATTCAGTAAGTCATTCAGTAAGTCAGTAAGTCATTCAGTAAGTCAGTAAGTCATTCAGTAAGTCATTCAGTAAGTCATTCAGTAAGTCAGTAAGTCATTCAGTAAGTCATTCAGTAAGTCATTCAGTAAGTCAGTCAGTCAAGTCAGTCAGTCAAGTCAGTCAGTCAAGTCAGTCAGTAAGTCGGTCAAGCCATTCAGTCAAGTCAGTCAGTCAAGTCAGTCAAGTCATCAGTAAGTCGTCAGCATTCCAGTCAAGTCAGTCAGCTTCGTAAGTCAGTCAAGTGCATTCCAGTAAGTCAGTCAAGTCATTCAGTAAGTCAGTCAAGTCATTCAGTAAGTCAGTCAAGTCATTCAGTAAGTCAGTCAAGTCATTCAGTAAGTCAGCGTCAAGTCATTCAGTAAGTCAGTCAAGTCATTCAGTAAGTCAGTCAAGTCATTCAGTAAGTCAGTCAAGTCATTCAGTAAGCAGTCAAGTCAAGTAAGTCATTCAGTAAGTCAGTCAAGTCATTCAGTAAGTCAGTCAAGTCATTGCAGTAAGTCAGTCAGTCATTCAGTAAGTCATTCAGTAAGTCATTCAGTAAGTCATTCAGTAAGTCAGTCAAGTCATTCAGTAAGTCATTCAGTAAAGTCATTCAGTCAAGTCCAGTCAAGTCATTCAGTAAGTCATGTCAGTAAGTCATTCAGTCAAGTCAGTCAGTAAGTCATTCAGTCAAGTCAGTCAGTAAGTCATTCGAGTCAGCGTGCAGTAAGTCATTCAGTCAAGTCAGTCAGTAAGCTTCAGTGTCAGTCAGTAAGTCATCAGTCAAGCTCAGTCAGTCAAGTCATTCAGTCAAGTCACGTCAGTCAAGTCATTCAGTCAGTCAGTCAGTCAGTCCAGTCAGTAGTCAGTCAGTCAAGTCGTCAGTCAGTAAGTCGGTTCGTCAGTCAAGCGTCAGTCAGTAAGCAGTCAGTCAGTCCAGTCCAGTCGTCAGTCAGTCCAGCGTCAAGTCAGTGGCAGTCAGTCAAGTCGCAGTCCAGTCAAGCTGCAGTCAGTCAGTCAAGTCAGTCAGTCCAGTCAAGTCAGTCAAGCGGTCAGCGTCAGTCATCAGTCGAGTCGGTCCAGTCAGTAGTCAGTCAGTCCAGTCATGTGTCAGTCTAGTCCAGTGCAGGTGGGTCAGTCAGTGTCCAGTCAGTCAGTCAGTTCAGTCCAGTCAGTCAGTCAGTCCAGTCAAGTGTCAGTCAGTCAGTCGCGCAGTCAGTCCGTCAGCGTCGTCTAGTTCAGTGTCAGTAGTCAGTCAGTCAGTCAGTCCAGTCAGTCAGTCAGTCAGTCAGTCATAGCGTCAGTCAGTCCGTCAGTCCAGTCAGTCAGTCAGTCCCAGTCAGTCGTCAGGTCAGTCGGTCAGTCAGTCAGTCCAGTCAGCGTCAGTCCAGTCAAGTCAGTCAGTCCAGTCAAGTCAGTCAGTCCAGTCAAGTCAGTCAGTCCAGTCAAGTCAGTCAGTCCAGTCAAGTCAGTCAGTCCAGTCAAGTCAGTCCAGTCAGTCAAGTCAGTCGGTCAGTCAGTCAGTCGGGTCCAGTCAGTCAGTCAGTCGTCAGTCAGTCAGTCCAGTCACAGTGAGTAGTCAGTGTCAGTCTAGTCAGTGTCAGTCAGTCCAGTCAGTCAGTCCAGTCAAGGTCACACAAACTTATGTTTACATCTTTTTATGTGTACAAAGTAACACTTTATTACGGCCACGGGTTATGTCTTGTCTAATATCTTTGTTTTCTTCATTAATTCTACTTTAATGCTTATACCTTTTCTTGCCACTTTGAGCAACACTGGTATGCCTACTGGGTGTCATGATTGTTTGGCAGATACAAGATATAGTAATTTAAAGATCAAAACACAATTCACTCTCTTATTCTTCACAAATGCTGGCTTGTAGCAGAGGACTCTTTTTGACGGGTATGAAATACAAATGGTTGGATGGTGGGGTCGGGGGCGGGTGGTGTCCCCACTGAACAACAAGGTGGCTTCTTGAGGGAATAGGAATTTGTTTTTCCTTCCTGCAAACTGTAAGTAAGTTTATTAAGGTATACACAGATACAGTTACAAAGATTATCATACATAGCAGCATATGTGTAGAGAACCTAGGATAACCTAAAAAAGTCAGTGACTTATTTCGATTCTGTCTGACTTTTTTGGGTTATCCTAAGTTCTCTACACATATGCTGCTATGTATGATAATCAATGTAACTGTACTCACCTAATTGTGGTTGCAGGGGTCTAGACTCAGCTCCTGGCCCAGTGTATCTGAATAAACTTACTTACAGTTTGTGGGAAGGAAAAACAAATTCCCTTTTCCTCAAAGCATGAGGATTCTTAGGCAGTAAATAACTATGGGCTTACACTTAAAATCACCTGATGCATTACCGTAAAGGAGCAAGGTGAAGCGATCCTTTGCTGTCTTGAAGCCTGGTGCACTTTTCTCTTGCTGACTGATATAAGTTCGTGTTGGCATTTTCTTCCAGAAAACACTCGTCTTGTCAGCATTAAACACTTGATGTGGCTCATAGCCACCCTCAGTAGGACCCCCACTGACTCAATGGTTTAACCCATCGCGGGCTACCGTGCGCTCAAAAATTTTTCCCCTCCCGCGAACCGTGTAATATGATTTTTACGTTGTGTTAGATAATAATGTGTCGCAATTCTTCAATCGTGCAATACCCGTAACATGTAACATAATCTCGTGCTAAATGACGGTCTACTGTAATAAAGGTTATCTATTACATTTATTCCAAATTTATATCAGAAACACGATAAATACCCTAGAACTGTAATAAAGACGCTGAAATGAATAATATATACCATATGTGAGTGGGGTAGAGGTGGAGGCTGCCACTCTGGGATAAGATAGATACATTGTTTATATCAGGGGAAACATGCAAAAATAGCCTTTATTATTATTATATTATTTATAATAATTTACAATAATAATAATTATAATAATATTGATGATAATAATAATCATCGCTCTGGAGTGCTTAATGTCAGCTACCAAACCTATACAAAATACGTATGACATTCACAGCGCCCCAGAGTGATTATTATTATTATTATCACCAACATACATACCTTGTTCACCGAGTATAATAATTTCTTAAGCTACCACAAGAGACAAAATGTCAACACACAGACGAACACCAGCTGATCCCTTGACTGTGTACTTTAAGTACGTAAGTTTATTCAGGTATACACAAATACAGTTACAGAGAGTATCATACATAGCAGCATATGTGTAGGGAACCTAGGATAACCCAAAAAAGTAAGACAGTGACTTATTTCTATTGTACTTCTTCCATTTTCCTCTTTTTTCCTCTTCCAAGTGCTGCTGCACGTCTATTGTGTACCCCATAGTACAAGATAAAGTTATAAGTGCAGCAGCACTTGGAAGAGGAAAAACAAGATGAAAATGGAAAAATGATTAAATGAAATGATTAAACTCAGTGAACAAGATATGTTGATGGTGATAATAATAATAATAATAATAATTAATAAAGATTAAGATTTCTTTCTTGTAATAACAATCACTCTGGAGTGCTTTAAATGTCAGCTACGAAACCTATACAAGTGCTGCTGAACTTCTATCTTGTACTATGGGCCACACTATCAAGTTAAAACTTGTATAAATATGTGGTCTTGGAGACTTTAAAAGCTAGTGTACTGAGTGGCTGTAAGAGAGATTGAGATGTGTGACCCAAGTTCTCATACAACATACATATAACTCCGAGTTGTCGGTAAACGAGTACGTCGTTAAGTGAGGAGAGACTGTATTTAACAAATGAAAGTTAACATTGCGAATATTCAATTGCTATTAGATTCCACAATCTATACAAGAGTAATTTATTTTTCCTTTATATACCTATATACCTCACATATGGAATCAGTGCCTGGGAACCCACTTTGGCAACCCAACTCAAATTAATTATCACTCAACAAAAGGCAGCTCTCAAAACAATCCGAAACATCTGATTATAGGCCACATACACACTACCCTTATCAAAGTCCTTAAACCTGCTGAATATAAATGGCATCTGTATGTACTATTGTTTATCTCAACTTTAGAACCTGGAAAATTTTAACAGAAAACACAAGCACCCCACTAGAAACAAATACAGTGGACCCTCGCTATTCGAACACTCCAAACTCGCCCTTTTATGTAAGTTTATTAATGTAAGTGCTTTTATAAGTGTATTTTTGGGGGTCTGAAACAGACTAATCTAATTTACATCATTCCTTATGGGAATAAATTCGTTTGGTAACAGCACTTGAACAGCATTCTGGAATGAAGAATGTTCCAAAGTCAGGGGTCCAATGTACCTACATTTAGTATCCCCTGTGTTAGACTAATTCTTGGCATATTCAAGTTAAAGCCGTGTGCTTAAATACTATAAAGTCTAACCTGTCATTTTATACAATTAGTGAACAATCCCTAATTGTAGACTACTTTTATTGTAATTATATGAACCATTATACCTTTTCCAATTTATAATTACAATTTTTAATTTTTAGCGAATCTTGTAAATTTTATCTTAACTATTATTTTTAACTGTTTATTATAGACCCATGAGCATAGAAAGCTAATTAACTATGTCTTTCTTTCAGTGTTAGGTAGTCTTAATCCTGGTCTAAAGTTTGTCTGAAATGCTAGGCCTTTCAACTTCTATTATACTACAATACAGTGGCACCTCTACTTACGAGCAGCTCCCAACTCGAACAATTATGTAAGTGTATTTTTGTAGGTGCTTTTGTAAGTATTTTTGGGAGTCTGAAATGGATTAATCTAATTTTCATCATTTCTTATGGGAAAAAATTCCTTCGGTATCGGCACTTGAATAGCCATCTGGAACGAATTTTGCTCGTAAGTAAAGGTACCACTGTACTTTTAATAATAATAATAATTTTTATTTCATCGCAATTTTACAGAGAGATTTACATAGAAGTGCAAGGGGAGCCACTGACATGACAGGGCATAACGGGCAGCTTAATCTAAAAACTTATGGGCTATGTACATAATATTTGATAGAGTGATGGGAATTTGATTTGCTTAAACATTGGGCAGATTACAATATGATGATATTTCATTTGGCAAATTATAATATGGTGACACTACATTGCAGCAAGTGTTTAGTAGGATGGTAGTTAATAGTAAAAATTGAAATTATTTTTGGGAAAATGACTCGAGTATTTTTTTTTTTAAAGTAATTTACAGAATGCGTATTTAGTTTATGGTGAGTAGGTGGTAATATTACTTTCATACTTTCCATCATTATACTACCAGGAGATACAATAATTTAACAAATTTTCCATTTAACTGTTAAAAATCCATTTCTTGGAAATTAAAATGTTTATTTCCTTGCAAAGCTTACAATGTGTGGTTAACATATTATAAAATATTAATTACAAAGAAGGCCACTAGCATGCCTAGGCATTTCAGGCAGACTAATCCCAATTCTTACTCTATTGACACAGGTTATGGAGCAGTACATTTTAATATACATTGCATACTGATAGTATAAAAGTTAAGTAATTGAAGTGATTAACATTAATTAGATTGATAATAGTGAGGTAGTACAAAACATAATATTACAGTTAGTTAATTTAGTAATTTAGTATAGTTCCTTTATATAAAGGGAAGGGGGATAAAAGAGAGTGTAAAAATTATAGGGGAATAAGTTTACTGAGTATACCAGGTAAAGTGTATGGCAGGGTTATTATTGAAAGAATTAGAGGTAAGACAGAGAGTAGGATTGCAGATGAGCAAGGAGGCTTTAGAGTGGGTAGGGGATGTGTAGATCAAGTGTTTACAGTGAAGCATATATGTGAACAGTATTTAGAAAAAGGTAGAGAAGTTTTTATTGCATTTATGGATTTAGAAAAGGCATATGATAGAGTGGATAGGGGAGCAATGTGGCAAATGTTGCAAGTGTATGGAATAGGTAGTAAGTTACTAAAGGCTGTAAAGAGTTTTTATGAGGATAGTGAGGCTCAGGTTAGGGTGTGTAGGAGAGAGGGAGATTACTTCCCGGTAAAAGTAGGTCTTAGACAGAGATGTGTAATGTCACCATGGTTGTTTAATATATTTATAGATGGGGTTGTAAAAGAAGTAAATGCTAGGGTGTTGGGGAGAGGGGTGGGATTAAATTATGGAGAATTAAATGCAAAATGGGAGTTGACACAGTTACTTTTTGCTGATGATACTGTGCTTATGGGAGATTCTAAAGAAAAGTTGCAAAGGTTAGTGGACGAGTTTGGGAGAGTGTGTAAAGGTAGAAAGTTAAAAGTGAACATAGATAAGAGTAAGGTGATGAGGGTATCTAACGATTTAAATAAAGAAAAATTGGATATCACATTGGAGAGAGGGATTATTTTTTTTTTTTTTTATTAACACATCGGCCGATTCCCACCAAGGCAGGGTGGCCAGAAAAAGAAAAACTTTCATCATCATTCACTCCATCACTGTCTTGCCAGAAGGGTGCTTTACACTACAGTTATAAAACTGCAACATTAACACCCCTCCTTCAGAGTGCCGGCACTGTACTTCCCATCTCCAGAACTCAAGTCCGGCCTGCCGGTTTCCCTGAATCCCTTCATAAATGTTACTTTGCTCACACTCCAACAGCACGTCAAGTATTAAAACCATATGCCTCCATTCACTCCTATCAAATACGCTCACATGCTTGCTGGAAGTCCAAGCCCTCGCACACAAAACTTCCTTTACCCCTCCCTCCAACCTTCCTAGGCCGACCCTACCCCGCCTTCCCTCCACTACAGATTTATACACTCTGAAGTCACTCTGTCTCGTTCCATTCTCTCTACATGTCCAAACCACCTCAACAACCCCTCCTCAGCTCTCTGGACAATCGTTTGGTAATCCCGCACCTCCTCCTAATTTCCAAACTCCGAATTCTCTGCATTATATTCACACCACACATTGACCTCAGACATGACATCTCCACTGCCTCCAGCCTTCTCCTCGTTGCAACATTCATCACCCATGCTTCACACCCATATAAGAGCGTTGGTATAACTATACTCTCATACATTCCCTCTTACTTCCATGGACAAGGTTCTTTGTCTCCACAGACTCCAGTGCTCCACTCACCCTTTTCCCTCATCAATTCTATGATTCACCTCATCCTTCATAGACCCATCCGCCGACATGTCCACTTCCAAATATCTGAATACATTCACCTCCTCCATACTCTCTCCCTCCAATCTGATATCCAATCTTTCGTCACCTATTCTTTTTGTTATCCTCATCACCTTACTCTTTCCTATATTCACTTTCAATTTTCTTCTTTTACACACCCTACCAAATTCATCCACCAACCTCTGCAACTTCTCTTCAGAATCTCCCAAAGCACAGTGTCATCAGCAAAGAGCAACTGTGACAACTCCCACTTTGTATTTGCTTCTTTATCTTTTAGCCCAACACCTCTTGCCAAGACCCTCGCATTCACTTCTCTTACAACCCCATCTATAAATATATTGAACAACCACGGTGACATCACACATCCTTGTCTAAGGCCCACTTTTACTGGGAAATAGTCCCTTCCCTCCTACACACTCTAACCTGAGCCTCACTATCCTCATAAAAACTCTTCACTGCTTTCAGTAACCTTCCTCCTATTCCATACACCTGCAACATCTGCCACATTGCCCCCTATCTACCCTATCATACGCCTTTTCCAAATCCATAAATGCCACAAAAACATCTTTACCCTTATCCAAATACTGTTCACCTATATGTTTCACTGTAAACACTTGGTCTACACACCCCTACCTTTCCTAAAGCCCCTAGTTCATCTGCTATCCTGCTTTCTGTTTTACTCTTAATTCTTTCAATAATAACTCTACCATACACTTTACCAGGTACACTCAACAGACTTATTCCCCTATAATTTTGCACTCTCTTTTGTCCCCTTTGCCTTTATACAAAGGAACAATACACGCTCTCTGCCAATCCCTAGGTACCTTACCCTCTTCCATACATTTATTAAATAATAGCACCAACCACTCCAAAATTATATCCCCACCTGCTTTTAACATTTCTATCTTTATCCCATCAATCCCAGCTGCCTTACCCCTTTCATTCTACCCACTGCCTCACGAACTTCCCCTACACCCACAACTGGCTCTTCCACACTCCTACAAGATGTTATTCCTCCTTGCCCTACACACGAAATCACAGCTTCCTGTCTTCATCAACATTTAACAAATCCTCAAAATATTCTCTCCATCTTCCCGATACCTCTAACTCTCCATTTAATAACTCTCCTCTCCTATTTTTAACTGTCAAATCCATTTGTTCTCTAGGCTTCCTCAACTTATTAATCTCATTCCAAAACTTTTTCTTATTTTCAACAAAATTTGCTGATAACATCTCACCCACTCTCATCTGCTCTCTTTTTACATTGCTTCACCACTCTTTTAACCTCTCTTTTTCTCTCCATATACTCTTCCTCCTTGCATCACTTCTACTTTGTAAAAACCTCTCATATGCTAACTTTTTCTCCTTACTACTCTCTTTACATCATCATTCCACCAATCGCTCCTCTTCCCTCCCGCACCCACTCGCCTGTAACCACAAACTTCTGCTGAACACTAACACTACATTTTTAAATCTACCCCATACATTTTCGACCCCATTGCCTACACTCTCACTAGCCCATCTATCCTCCAATAGTTGTTTATATCTTACCCTAACTGCCTCCTCTTTTAGTTTATAAACCTTCACCTCTCTTTTACTTACTGATTCTATTTTCCTTGTATCCCATCTACCTTTTACTCCCACTGTAGCTATAACTAAAAAGTGATCTGATATATCTGTGGCCCCTCTATAAACATGTACATCCTGAAGTCTACTCAACAGTCTTTTATCTACCAATACATAGTCCAACAAACTACTGTCATTACGCCCTACATCATATCTTGTATACTTATTTATCCTTTTTTTCTTAAAATATGTATTACCTATAACTAAACCCCTTTCTATACAAAGTTCAATCAAAGGGCTCCCATTATCATTTACACCTGGCACCCCAAACTTACCTACTACACCCTCTCTGCATGTTTCTCCCACTTTAGCATTTAGGTCCCCTACCACAATTACTCTCTCATTTGGTTCAAAAGTTCCTATACATTCGCTTAACATCTCCCAAAATCTCTCTCTCTCCTCTACACTCCTCTCTTCTCCAGGTGCATACACGCTTATTATGACCCACTTTTCGCATCCGACCCTTATTTTAATCCACATAATCCTTGAATTTACACATTCATATTCCCTCTTTCCTTCCATAACTGATCCTTCAACATTATTGCTACCCTTCCTTAGCTCTAACTCTCTCAGATACCCCTGACTTAATCCCATTTATTTCTCCCCACTGAAACTCGCCTACCCCCTTCAGCTTTGTTTCGCTTAGGGCCAGGACATCCAACTTCTTTTCATTCATAACATCGGCAATCATCTCTTTCTTATCATCCGCACTACATCCACGCACATTCAGACAACCCAGTTTTATAAAGTTTTTCTTCTTCTCGTTTTTAGTAGATTTGTACAGAAGGGGTTACTAGCCCATTGCTCCCGGCATCTTAGTCGCCTCATACGACACGCATGGCTTACGGAGGAAAGATTCTTTTCCACTTCCCCATGGACAATAGAGAAAATAAAAAGAACAAGAGCTATTAAGAAAAAGAAGAAAAACCTAGATGTGTGTATGTATATATATGCATGTGCATGCCAGTGTAGTGTGACCTAAAGTGTAAGTAGAAGTAGCTAGATATACCTGTTATCCAGCGTGTTTATGAGACAGAAAAAAGACACCAGCAATCCTACCATCATGTAAAACAGTTTCAGGTTTCTGTTTCACAGTCACCTGGCAGGACGGTAGTACCTCCCTGGGTGGGATTATGGAAGCAGTAAATGTTTTCAGATATTTGGGAGTTGATGTGTCAGCGGATGGGTTTATGAAGGATGAGGTTAACCATAGAATTGATGAAGAAAAAAAGGTGAGTGGTGCATTGAGGTATCTGTGGAGACAAAAAACGTTATCCATGGAGGCAAAGAAGGGAATGTACGAAAGTATAGTGGTACCAACACTCTTATATGGGTGTGAAGCATGGGTTGCAAATGCTGCAGCGAGGAGGAGGCTGGAGGCAGTGGAGATGTCCTGTCTAAGGGCAATGTGTGGTGTAAATATTATGCAGAAAATTCGGAATGTGGAAATTAGGAGAAGGTGTGGAGTTACTAAAAGTATTTGTCAGAGGGCTGAAGAGGGGTTGTTGAGGTGGTTTGGTCATTTAGAGAGAATGGATAAAAGTAGAATGACTTGGAGAGCGTATAAATCTGTGGGGGAAGGAAGGCGGGGTAGGGGTCGTCCAAGAAAAGGTTGGAGGGAAGGGGTAAAGGAGGTTTTGTGGGCGAGGGCTTGGACTTCCAGCAAGCATGTGTGAGCGTGTTAGATAGGAGTGAATGGAGACGAATGGTTTTTGGGACATGACGATCTGTTGGAGTGTGAGCAGGGTAACATTTTGTGAAGGGATTCAGGGAAACCAGTTAATTGATTTAGTTGGACTTGAGTCCTGGAAATGGGAAGTACAATGCCTGCACTTTAAAGGAGGGGTCTGAGATAGTGACAGCTGGGAGGGACTTTTCTCAGCTGTCGTATCTGAGCTCCTCTGCAAAGACAGTGATTATGTATGAGTGTGGTGAAAGTGTTGAATGATGATGAAAGTATTTTCTTTTTGGGGATTTTCTTTCTTTTTGGGTCACCCTGCCTCGGTGGGAGACGGCCGACTTGTTGAAAAAAAATATATAAATAATTTAGTAATGGGAATGGTTTTATCTAAGCATGATACACTTACTATAAAAGCTCCTATACAGGGACAGTATTTCAGGGAAACTTAAGATTTGTTAGGCAATAACTATAGTATTATGAATTTTATCTTAATGTTAAATAAACAAAAACACAACAAAAAACACTTTGGGAATATTAAATTACACCAAAACTGCACAGGAAAAATTACCTTAGCAGTAATTAGGGAGGGGGTAAAGGAGGTTTTGTGGGCAAGGGGGCTTGGACCTCCAGCAAGCATGCATGAGTGTTAAGTAGGTGTGAATGGAGACGAATGTTTTTGGGAACCTGACGAGCTGTTGGAGTATGAGCAGGGTAATATTTTGTGAAGGGATTCAGGGAAACTGGTTAGCTGGACTTGAGACCTGGAAATGGGAAGTACAATGCCTGCACTTTAAAGGAGGGGTTTGAGATATGGGCAGTTTGGAGGGACATCTAAACTGTCATATCTGAGCACCTCTGCAAAGACAGTGATTATGTATGAGTGATGGTGAAAGTGTTGAATGATGAAAGCTTTTTCTTTCTTTTTGGGTTTTTTCTTTCTTTTTGGGTTTTTTCTTTCTTTTTGGGTTTTTTCTTTCTTTTTGGGTTTTTTCTTTCTTTTTGGGTTTTTTCTTTCTTTTTGGGTTTTTTCTTTCTTTTTGGGTCACCCTGCCTCACTGGGAGACTGCCAATGTTAAAAAAAAAAAAAATGAAAATACTAGAGGGATTAGTACCAAATTTGCACACAAAAATCACTCCCTATGAAAGCAAAAGACTGGGCAGGAGATGCAACATTTCCCCCAATGAAAAGCAGGGGCGCCACGAGCATGCTAAGAGACAACACACTAAGTGTCAGGGGCCCAAGACTGTTCAACTGCTTCCCAGCATACATATGGGGGATTACAAATAGACCCCCAGGCTATCTTCAAGAAGGTACTGGAGAGGCACCTAAAGTCAGTACCTGACCAGCTGGGCTGTGGGTCACATGTTGGTTTGCATGTGGCCAGCAGTAACAGCCTGGTTGATCAGGCCCTGATCTACTGCGAGGTCTGGTCACAGTCTGGGCCGCGAGGGCATTGACCCCTGCAACCCCCTCCAGACATACCACCCACAGGATGGGGTACGGGGTGCATAAAAAAGCTATTAAACTAATAACCTGCTGCACAAGAAAACCTTTTTTCACCACTTTACCCACAATAAACCCTTGACAACATTAATATTATAGTATTGTATTTGCATTAACAAAATTCATCCCTAAAACTGTCAATCAATGATACAATTATGGCTTTTACCTAGGACAGATATAATCTGTAGTTTTGACAAATCCACCATAGTCAATCTTATTCTTTTTTCAACTTCATTTAAGCATATCTGAATGGACCTCATCCACACCTGCTGATTTCCCCACATTTTAGTTAACCCTTTCAGGGTCGGTGTCATACTAGTACGGCTTGAGAGATAGGGTTGGTGCCGTACTTGAACGCCTAAATTCTAGCGCCTTCAAATATAGCGAGAGAAAGCTGGAAGGCCTACATATGAAAGAATGTGTATGTGTGGTCAGTGTGCGCAGTATAAAAAAATCCTGCAGCATACAGTGCATAACGAGAAAAAAAAAATCCAATTTTTTTTATTTAAAACAGCGACTTTGCAGTCTATTTTCGTATGGTATTTATTGTTGTATTCTCGTTTTCTTGGTCTCATTTGATAGAATGGAAGATATATTACAGAAATAGAGATGATTGCGGTTGATTTTACGATGACAAGTACCTTGAAATTGAGCTCAAAGTAGCGAAAATGTTCAATTTTTGCCGATGTTCAAGAGTAAACAAATCACGCCATGCGTCCAATACACATCAACTGGCGAGTCTAATATTCTTTCACAAGTGCGATGATATTATTTATACCATTTTTACAATGATGCAGTAGTACACATAACAGTAAATCTTCTATTTTTTATGAGAATAAAAATTCAAAATGGAAAGCAAAAGTAATGTAAGAGGGGCCTGGAGACATGACTAATGAACAAAGGAAATGTTATTTTAGTGCCATGAATGTGTTGTTTATTCTGAACCCTATTTTGAAATTGGCATCTTTTGAAATTTGTGTGAAATTGGCCAAATTACCAATTTCTGACTACTTTATTTGGTAGTTGAAATTGGTGAATGGGCGGTTTCTTGTACTCAATCGATAGAACAAATGGAGTTCTAGCGAAATTGCTATGATTTTAGTAGACTGGAACATTGGAAGTGGCCGAAAATAGGGCTCAAAGTAGGCGAAATTGCCGATGCGTAAATATCGAGACCGCTAACTTCGCGAAAGCATAATTCCTTAAGTTTTCCATCAAATTTCATACTTTTGGTGTCATTATGATCGGAGAAAGATTCTCTATCATTTCATAAGAAAAAAAAATAATTCCCAAAAATTTTTTGACCCTGAGAACGAGTTTGGGAGAGGGTCTCTCAACCCTGAAAGGGGTAATGGACTAACCAATTCCTTTTATACGTTTACAACAGAAAAAAAAAGGTAGGATTTTTTTTTTAACACACCAGCTGCTTCCCACTAAGGCCCAAAAAAGAAGAAATACTTTCACCATCACTGTCTTGCTAAAGGGGCACCAATACTACAGTTCATTAAGAACAGATTTTACTCAATTCTTTTAGATGATTTCTCTGGTAGAACAAGTCAAAAAAACTGAGGGGTGTACAATAATTATCAGCATCATTTTTTTTTTTTAATAAAACAGCAAATACAGTGCTAGTCCCCGTATATGGAGAAATGCAGAGAATCACTCACATGCTCTGTAAAATACTGTACAGAAAAGTATTCAAACAACACTCGCACAGCTAAACACAATAAAATTCTAGGTGTTACTTCTAGAAGTTTGCACATACTTGGATGGAGTGTAGGTACATGCTGGGCCATGCGATCATCTTTCAGCATGTGAAGCAACGTGGTCTTTCCAGCATTGTCTAAACCCAGAAACAGAAGCTTTCCACTCTTCTTCCAGAGGCCTGCCAGCCACAAGATTTAAAACAATATAAATATCCATAATTCACTAAAATTCAACTTTAATAACCAGTTAGCAAGAATGCCAGAGGCTTTAAATCTTCATGAAAAATAAAAGTGCAAATGAAGCTTTTTAATGGTACAGGTAAAAACTGTCAGAACTATGCTGACTGGCTACCAAGCTTGGCATGACAAAAGCATAAAAGATATTCAATGAACTACCAGATCCCAGCACACAAGTACATCTTCAAGAGGCATTGGTAGTATATTAAATTCTTTAGAGCTATGTATTGTAATAAGTCTCAAGCCAAGATTTATGTCAGATTAAATGTGAGGGGCTGGCAGGTCTGGTTGGCTGTTATTTTACTGTAATATACTCTTAGCATCAAGTCTTTAAGCTTTGTCTTAGTATAAAAAAAAAAATCACTAGTATTAGTGAATGTGCTGAGTAATGATAACAGCCATGAAAATTCCTGTTATACACAGGCACAATTAGCCATGCAACAAAAGTCATTTGTAAAGTTAAAAATAAAAATAATGACCTGAAAACTATGGGAAAAATAAAACTCAAACTTTACAGTAAGTGCCAACCAGACCATCACTTACACAACTTGTGTGGTATGGGTGTTATCCAGCCTTCCTCTTGTAGGTGTCTCAACAAAGTTGTTTTACCAGCCTTCCCTAACCCTAAAAATGCACACTTGAGTTTGGGGGTCATCAGCCCTCAAAACAAAATATTGAAAGTTATTATTTTGAATTTGTAATACTTAAACAATACTATAATCACCAAAAGAAATCAATAAATTATTAAAACCTTTCAGACTTGGTTAAAACCAACTGGAAAAAAAATATATGGGTCATTACACTGAAGGAGCAATACTTCAAATATTCTTACACCTAAAAATATATTGTGATACTGTACCTACATACAAAATTAGAATGTGCTATGCAAGTTTCTCATTTTAAATATGCAAGGGTTATAAAAAGCAAATTGTGAATAGTATATGAAAATAAAAGGAATACAGTGTCTCCAAAATTATAATAAAAGTCTAAATAAAATGTATTCATGCCACAAACTGAAAATGTCAGTAAATCTTAGTACTCTGCTTTATCCTTGTAACCCTTTGGGAAACTTAAGTACAGTGGAACCTCAACTTACAAGTGTACCAACATCTGAGTTTTTCGAGATACGAGCCGTCGCTCAGTCGATTTTTTGCTCTGAGTTACGAGCCAACATCCGAATTGCGAGCGAACTTCCCCCGCTTCCCCCCTCAACTCACCACAACCTGCACACCTCTTGATTATCTATGATTTCATGCTTTAATTCCATGGAAATCATCATCTTTTTCTTCTCAGCACTGTCCTTTACACTTAACTTTCATAGGACCCATGGTTAGAAAAAAGAAATTTGGCCAAATGACTAAAAAATGTAAGCAAAGCACGAGAGAAATGCTTCCACAGCGAGGTAAACAGTGCACTGAGTTG
This sequence comes from Cherax destructor, assembly GCA_009830355.1. Taxonomy (NCBI): domain Eukaryota; kingdom Metazoa; phylum Arthropoda; class Malacostraca; order Decapoda; family Parastacidae; genus Cherax; species Cherax destructor. Next base: position 3,266 of record WNWK01006918.1, on the reverse strand, counting down.
GCGACGTTCTGAAGCTCTCATTATTATAATATTATTATAATAATAATAATAATATTAATTTAGGGATCTGTGCTCCAGTTCCCTAAATTAATAATAATAATAACGAGCAAGCTTCAGTTCCCTAAATTATTATTAATAATAATAATAATAAAAAAGAATGTCAGAATGCTGCCACTAGTTGGCGCAGCGAATGGCAAAACATCCGGTAAGCAGTGCACGTGTTTACCTCGCTGTGGAAGCATTTCTCTCATGCTTGCTTGCATTTTTTACAGTCATTTGGCCAAATTTCTTTTTTCTAACCATGGGTCCTAAGAAAGTAAGTGCAAAAGACAGTGCAGAGAAGAAAAAGAGGATGATGTCCATGGATTTTAAGCATGAAATCATAGATAAACATAAGCAAGGTGTACAAATTGTATCAATTAAGTTCAGTGATAAAGTGTAGCATTAAGAGTGTAGCAAGCAAGTTAAGCGATCAAGCGATAGAAAAAGGACAAAATGAAACTAACTCCTCCAATGTTGTTGGAGGTTTATAGGGCCACTGACATCATACGCCGCACTGCCTATCTCCCACCCTCAACCTCCGCCACCATCTCTGATTCAAGTGTGTAAGTACACTTTATATAAAAAGTATTTCTTTACATTCTCTATGTATGTTTTTATACAATATTTCTTATTTATAAATACATTGTTTCAGTGTTTTCCTTATGAAAATAGTGATCTAGTGCAGTTATCCTCACAAACACTCCATTTTCTCCTATAATAATAATAATAATAATAATAGGTCTTCAACATTCACGAGGGTTAGGGGATCAAGAGCCTTGCGAATGTTGAAAAATCGAGAATGTTTGGTGCCCCAATATATTGTAGGGAAATATGATACAATACTGCTTCCTTAACCTATTGAACCATGAACAATCATAAAACACATGAAAACATCGTAAAATAATGTACCATATATGTATATGTTATTTTGACACGAGCTGGCTGTGGAGGGAGGCCTGTAATAGTATAATTATACAAGACGTATTTTATAGTGTTGTGAAGTGTCATGGGGAATCAAGAGTTACTGACACACTACTGCTTCTCCCTCTGCTGTAGCTCTCCCCACTTTGTAATGATGCCAAATGTTGAATTAAATATGTATAAATTAGAAAAAAAAAAAATGAAACTCCAACTTGATAACTATTTTAATTTGCATAACTCGTATATTACAAAAAACAATAAAAAAAATAAAATCCACATACAACAAGTTAAGCTTACAGAAAAATACATTAAATTCACCATCTAACATCATTACGAAGTGGGAGGAGCTATTGGAGGGAGGGAGAGGCGAGCAGTAGCATTCAGTGTCTGGCGAGTCGTCATGGGTGGCGGATGTTAGCCTTAGCCCTAATAAAATGTTGTGTAATTACACTAATATTAGTAATAAAGGTTATCTATCTATTACGTTTATTCCAAACTGATATCAGAAACACGATAAATACCCTAGAACTGTAATAAAGACGCTGAAATGAATAATATATGCCATATTATATGTGTGGGGTAAGAGAAGCAGGCATGTTTACCCTGATGTAAACAACTCTTACGAGTGGCGGCCTGCCTGCTTCTCTTTTTATTTTTATTTTTAATTAACACATCGGCCGATTCCCACCAAGGCAGGGTGGCCCGAAAAAGAAAAACTTTCGTCATCATTCACTCCATCACTGTCTTGCCAGAGGGGTGCTTTACACTACAGTTATAAAACTGCAACATTAACACCCCTCCTTCAGAGTGCAGACACTGTACTTCCCATCTCCAGGACTCATGTCCGGCCTGCCGGTTTCCCTGAATCCCTTCATAAATGTTACTTTGCTCACACTCCAACAGCACGTCAAGTATTAAAAACCATTTGCCTCCATTCACTCCTATCAAATACGCACATGCATGCTTGCTGGAAATCCAAGCCCCTCGCACACAAAACCTCTTTTACCCCCTCCCTCCAACCTTTCCTAGGCCGACCCCTACCCCGCCTTCCCTCCACTACAGATTTATACACTCTCGAGGTCATTCTGTTTCGTTCCATTCTATCTACATGTCCGAACCCCCTCAACCCCTCCTCAGCCCTCTGGATAATAGTTTTGGTAATCCCGCACCTCCTCCTAATTTCCAAACTCTGAATTCTCTGCATTATATTCACACCACACATTGCTTCTCTTACCCCACTCATATAATATGGCATATATTATTCATTTCAGCATCTTTATTACAGTTCTAGGGTATTTATCATGTTTGATATCAATTTGGAATAAATGTAATAGATAACCTTCATTTAGTACATTCATTACTTATTTCCCTACAATATATTGTAGGGAAATACTGCTTCCTTAACCTATTGAACCATGAACAATCATAAAACACATGAAAACATAGTAAAATATTGTACTATATAGTACTACATACATGTTATACTGTAGTTTAATAACAAATAATGAACAAACAAAACACTCGGTGAGTGGTGGGCGGGCTGGCTGGCTGCCGGGTCGGAGGGAAGGTAGTAGGGACGCTCGGGTGGCGGGAAACTTAAATATGATTTGGTGGCTGGGAATTTGGCGCCGGGAATTCGCGAATGTGTGAAGCCCACGAAAGTGGAAAACGTGAATGTTGAGGGAGACCTGTAATAATATTTTTATTTCACTGCAAGTTTACATCGAGATTTTGTAATTACAATCATGAACTGAAGTGCAAAGAGAGCCACTATCATACCTTTGATATACCTTTGAAGAGTTTCGAGAGTATCTACTCTCTGAGCCCGGCCATGGGCCAGGCTCGTCTGGTGCTTGCCTGGTCAACCAGGCTGTTGCTGCTGGAGGCCCGCTGCCCCACATATCCATCACAGCCTGGTTGATCTGGCACCTGGTGAAGATATTTGTCCAGTTTTCTCTTGAAGGCTTCTACACTGGTTCCAGCCGTGTTTCGGATATCTTCTGGTAAGATGTTGAATAGTCTGGGACCCCGTATTGTCCCCACCGCACCCCTGCTCCTCACTGGGTTTATTTTACACTTTCTCCCAAATCTCTCACTCCAGTATGTTATGGCAGTGTGCAGATTTGGGACCAGGCCTTCAAGTACTTTCCAGGTATATATTATCATGTATCTCTCTCTCCTCCGCTCCAATGAGTACATGTTCAAGACTTGAAGGCGTTACCAATAATTTAGATGTTTCAATGGCTCAATGCGAGCCGTAAACGATCTCTGGATTTGTTCCAGCTCTGCTATTTCTCCTGCCC